>JAHLJZ010000031.1:0-239846 GCA_025602915.1 Paraphysoderma sedebokerense | reverse complement strand
CTGATGAATGGATCTTCTGTTGCGCAGGATTTGCTATAGCAAGTGGGGCGACATTGGTTATTTTTGGAATCGAGTCAGCCCCTCAATATGACGGCTACTGCATTTCAGTGACAGATATTGAGGAGTCTCAGCATTTTGTGTTACACATCGAAGTCTAGACCAAGATTAGGTGAGGATCTGGGAGGACGTTGGGGTGCCTCTGTATTACACTTCATGTGTGACAAATGTGGGCGAGTATGATACAATATTTTTGTGTAATGTGACGGAACAGAATTCCCTTGGCTTTATAAATACAGATGACAGGTATATGAATTTGCAGCCACTTTGTAACACAGAAAAAAAAACAGATCGATGCGAACATCCATGTGAAAATTGCCATCCTTCGGCTATAAAAGAGGGTGATGTCCCTTCCAGTTTTCTCATCCATCCCAAGAGTAGAAATGTAATCCTTTAATGGCATCAACGTTTGTCGGGTTGACTAATGTGGTGGATTCAGTTTATCAGCAACGCCAAGGTTCGCGGGTTTTTCTTTTGGATCACTTTCTCAAGAATGCGAAAACTAACCTGAACATTCAGTTTATATATCCAGGCCCACCGAAACAGTCTTCATCAAGAAAATTACATTCGAAGCAATCCGGATGCAAACGAACCAAATTGAACTGAAAAAAAAAAGAAGAAATCTACTCATCTACTATGTCCGTGGTTTTCGAAACAGAAGCGTTGGAATCTTTATTATTGTGTCAAGTGCTGTAATTCAGTATGTGGGCGTTGTGCCGTTTGACGTGATATGAAGAGGAAAGCGATCCTGTTGGGTGAGGGCCTGAAGGGTGGTCGAAACAGTCTGAATCTTTATCATTGTGTCAAGTGCTGTAATTCAGTATGTAAGGGTTGTGCCGTTTGACATGATGTATGAGATGACGGATGTTCCGTAGGATAGAGTAATGGTGTGGTGATTAGGATATAGTTAGAAAGTAGAGTTTCTGATGTAGTCATATGTAGTCGCATGTAACACATAACAGGGCGATAGCGTAAGCGTCTAGCCCCCTTAGTTTGAATACTAGAGAACGAAGTATCACGTGAACTCCCCAGGCTGTCCAAACATTTCATCAAATTCCAACACAATGGAAGATTGGCAACATGTCCTCTCTTTCTTTCGCCCCTTTTCCTTCTATTCCTTCTGGAGACACTGAACGTATCAATTACACTTTTGAGCAGCTCTCAGCAGTCAACAGCAACTTTAAACGGCTCTCCGCAACGGAAGAGAACTCTGGGAACTTAAGGAATGGTAGGGGAACGGCATCCACGATAGAGACACTTCAGGCTGCTGTGTGTTCCAGATGCAATAGTATGTATATCACCTATCATCCTCTTTTGACTCTTCGCCCGCTGACTGCTTGTAATGAATGTGAACGAATAGGCTCCTATGGCGCAAAGGCCAGGCTTACTTTGAGGCCAAATGATAAGAACTTTCAGAAACTGAAGGATTGCGTGCAAGCTTTACCCTGGATGAAAGAAGATATGAAGCAGTTTATTCTAAACAATGAAGAAGCAAAGTTTTCGTCCGTGAGTGAAAGAATGGGAGAGGATGATTTCGTCGATGTCCTTGTCGACTACAAAAGCAACACTGTGGAATATGGTAAGTGGGGATTTTTCGTTTTTCTTTCAATGAAGTTTCTAATGACCACATGTCAAACCGTCGAGCTGATGTTTCCTATTCTAGTTGGTCATGTACCATTGCTACAGTATTTAGAAGCTCATCGTTTACTCCAAGACGGGTATATTTCAGCTTTCCACATTACTCGCCAAACGGATGAGGATGGAAACGTCAATGTGTTCATGGTGAAAGATAAACGGTTTGCTGAATTAAGCGTAGACCAACTCGATAATGAACTGTCGGAAACAGAGCTATCTGCAATTCGGGGGTTGCCAGTTGTTATCTGTGGAGGCACTGAAGATGATTTTAAGATGTTTAGGTTATTTGGAGATACGTGGAGTACCATTGCTAGCAAAGCTTGATTTGTCGAATATGCCTTGAAATCTTTTAGTGAGTATGTGTCTAGTGATGGGTTGTTTGTATGGTTGCATCTGAAATGTATTGTGGTATTATCTCGTATCATGTTAGGTGCTGATTTCTATCATCACTCTATTCTCACGTTTATGTCAACCGTCGAATAACGATGACTTCCAATAAGGGTGTTTTTGCTCATGCCGCCCTTTGCTGGTCATTTGAGAGAGCCACATTTGCCGTTTTATTTTATCATATAATGTTGTTTACAAGGTTAGGTTTTACAACAAGGATTGTTTCAGCTCAACCTTGGGTAGACTCGACTCAAGTATCCAATGCTACATAGTCTAAACACTCGATAAGTCGGTTCATTCTTTGTAAGCCTGTAGAAATCATCTCATCATGCTCGTTTCCAAATGATGTTTCATAAACATCATGTGCCAATGTATTTCTAAGTCTCGCATAGAATCGAAGATCAAGACGAACTTTTTCACGTTCCTCGGCGGAAGCAGTGACATTAAACTCGAAGTCTCCGTACAGTATTCTGCCACCGATTCGAGTTTTTTCTCCCAAGCGAAATCCCTTAAAAAGGTCGCTCACCGTAAGCAAGTAACGGCAGATGAGGAATCGTCGAACGGGGTCGGAAGTCCAAGTGGTTTCGTCGATCGATGAGAACGAAGGGGGGTTTGTCATATGTTGGCATGTCGAAATGGAATTTTTCCACACCTCCACGACGTCAAGCAACTTTTCCTTAACTAGCTTATTGTGTCCTCCGCTGAATGGTCTGCGTGTGTTTAACCGGCAAAGATGGACGTGGGTCCTTTGCTTGATGGGGCAAGCAACCGCTGGACAAGCCATGAAGCAATCTAGAAATCTGGCGTGCTCATGGTAAGCAGAACAGAGAGTTATACAGCAGGTATGGGATCTCAAACTTAACGTACCGTACGAGTCGCAAGCACTTGGTATAGATTAGAGGAAGAGGTTTGGAGTAATACCACTTCATGAGAAGAATATTGGAAATCACCTTAATAGTGGTATTCATTGGTGAACAAGAACACAACCATGATAATCACTCGTGAACGAGTGAACGGGTACAACTGGACTGTTAAAAGCAGAATGTAGCGTCGGATGCATATACATCGGTGATAACTCAACTAGTTATTTACAGCCCAACTGTTATTGTCAAGTATTTCACTTCACCTTTTTGCCTTGATCTCAAATTTTCAATCACGGTTTCACCCCACCCCGGTCCACGTTGAAGTAATCCATGCGCCGCACTCGTCTAATGTGACCTTGTACTTTGAAGCCATTGTAGACAATCATGCCTTTTTGACCCCAATTTCCATAACCGCTTTATTAAACTACTGGCCCCAATTATAAATGAGAAATGAATTCTGAGATCTAACTTTACTTAGTCTCTACGCCACAATACACCTTTAACCATAAATTTTTTTGTATTGTTAACCTATTTTCGGTCACAAACTAGTCGGATCTAGTTCGATGGTTGTTATGGACACTTTGATTGATAAAACCACCCTTTGTGGACGCGATAGGGGGAAAATTGTAGTAATAATCTGTAGTTGAGGAAGCGAAGAATGGTGGCTTATCATATAATGTCTATTTTTTAGTCGTGTAGTTACGATATGAGGAGAGAGTAGATTATTATTTTTTTCCCGTCCACCAGTCCAGATTATTGAGCTGCGTGTGCAACTATCTCATTTCAGTCCCGTCGTGAAGTCGTTTCTTCGCCGTGTTCGCTATCCTCTCTGTACCTATGGAAATCTTGTTTAACAACCTTCTAGAGGAATGCCTCTTGGATGTGATCTTTCAGGAACATAGGAAAGCCAAACTAAGTAGTCAGGTTTGTCAAGTCTGTTCAACCAGGTTCGTAAACTTTAATTCCAGATTCAAACCCTTACATTTAAAGGACTGTAGAATGAACGTGCATCGAATCATGAATAACTTTCTTCATTTTTTATTATGTGTACAATGTTTCATTACGTCCTCTGATTTTAACATCGTGACTCTTGTATTCATGACTTCGGTCAAATCCTCATCTGTCCAGGTGTCGAACATATGGTATCTATCAAACTGTGCTTCGTGAACCGACAACCTTCTTTTACCCTATCTAAAAATCCTTATCTTCATTTTATGTGCATATTCCATACAACTGTAGTTCTCTCTGAAAGTAAAGACATCTTCGGCAATGACATCACCTCACAAAGTGATCCTGAAAAGATAGAATGTCCCAAATGTTCTAGGCAATTGCTCTACCCTCGTTTCGCTTCTCATTTGGAGAAATGCCTTAACTTGGTGACGGGAAGACAGGCTGGAAGGAATGCGGCTCGACGGTAGTTTATCATTCATGTTCTTTCATTATCCGCCCGCTTAGGATACTTATCTGGTGGGAAATGGATTCTCTGATAGGCTGGTGAATAGCAATTCAACTGCATCCAGCAGTGAAAAATCAAACCCCGCTTCAAGCCCCTACTCGGGCTCTTTTGATGATTTAGACGATGATGGAGATCTGCCGATTGATAAAAAAGATGGGGATTGGGCGGGCGAGAAAGAACGAAAACGTACTTGTCTTACATTGATCTTTGCTGTTGCGGGAAGCCTCTTGGAAGTGTGTTCGACAATACCCACGAAAGCTTTCTCTTTATGGCCTCATAGATAGGTTTAGATTTTCTGATTCTTCGCTAATCTATCCATAATGACAGGAAAACGCAGCAACAAGGTATCGACATCAAAACCGAAAAAGTCAAGGACGCTGTCAATTTCAGCCCCCTCGAATGACACATCTACGGCTCCTACGACAATCTCAACACTTGGATCCATAATAGTACAACCGAGTCCCACAAGACCGGAGAATGTATGTTCTTCCATGGTTCGACTCATAAGTTTACGGTTGCACCGTTCCGTTTCGCCATGACTTACGTTCATATTGACCTCATAGCTGTCGAAACCATCTGTCAGTCGAGCCAATTCAAACATGACAGGATCAGGTGGAATGTCGCTGAAAGTTCCACCCACTAGTTTGTCAAACAGGTCTGTTCGTTTTCCCTCACTGCCATTTTTCACAGCTTCAAGCGAAGAGTTGTCTCCTAATATAATATCGTATATCTATCTTCTATTGTAGAAATAATAACGATACAGATTTCATTGATGTTGTTGGAGATCACAACTAGTTTGTCAGATTCAATGGCCACGGTTCTTGTGCTGTAAGCCTTTCTCAGTATGTCGCACAATGCAGTGCAAATCGGAGAACTCTTCGAAAGTGACGGCACATATTTGGCCCCGAGGAGAGTAATGCGGCTCTGGGGCTGGTTTATGTTGCTATCTGATATTAAATACGAAAGAGCTGTTTTTGTACATATTTGGTTGATTACATCTGGTGAAGGGCACAATAAATCGGATCGTCGTGTCCAATCTTCCTGCAGAACGACTCAGCGCAACTTTATTGGATTGTATTAATTATGCGACTATTTTATGGTTTAATCTAAACTATAACTGAAAGTTTCGGCCAGGCAAGCTCTCTGCAGTCTGGATCTTTATGGGTTGTTATTACTGCTAGTGCGATTTCTACGGGAGATACATTTGAGTTTGGTGTTGGCGTCTGGAACAGAGTCTGGACGTTTTGTTCCATTTCGGTTCACTCCTCGTTGCCGGTATCCAATTTGTGCATAAGAGGGTTCATTTTCCTCGTTTAAATTCTTAATGTGGTTCCCTCATCTATAATCTCTGCTCAGCGCCCTGTATGACTTTAATGTACCTTCCTTATCTGTAACAAATTGTCCATCACCCCTATACACCGAAATGCCTTTTCCGGACGAACCTGCCTACCCTGTAATCCCATCTATAGTCTCTCCGCAACCGACGATATCACTACAGCCTTTAAAGATTCCGCAGTACCCCAACTCCGACTTTGATTCCCAACCTTCGGTGGTGAAGTCAGTTAAACTCAAGCACCACCGCCCCTTTAATCGACGACACAGTTTACGACCAATTATTTTTGCGTCGGCGTTCGTTATCAAAGTATTCCTCCTTCTTCTTTGGTCTACAAATTCAATGAATATCACACCGTTCAAAAAACTGTTTCCTCTTCCTTTCCGCGTACTGGTCCTCTTCACTGTTGGTGTCTACTGTTGGGGCTTAAACGTTTTGATTCTTCAAGCCAACGGCATACCAATTAATTCGGTAATGCAGCAAGAGAGAATTTCGAGAGCCAAACCGATCATCAGAATAGCTCTGATACTAAGCGCAGTAATTGTACTTGGCTTGTGGACTTTCTGGAGTTTACAGGATTCGGGGAATGATCCCTCCTGGGTCGTTACAATTTGTTATGCCGTTACAATGGCCGTGGTACTATGTCCACTTCCCGTCATACATAAGAGAGAGCGGATAGAATTTTTAGGGTAAGTTAATCTTGTATTAAGGAAAATCGCTTTGTTAACTGCAACGTCCTACTGCGTATAGAGCACTCAGAAGGGTTGTCTATGCACCAATAAGTGCAAAAGTGTATTTTGGCGATGTCATATTTGCGGACATATTGACCAGCTTTTCCAAAGTTCTGGGCGATTTATACGGAACTATATTCTCCATCATATTCTATACTACCGATACGACAGCGGCTGCTGCAGGATACAGACGTTATATTGCCCCATTTATAGTCAGGTATAAACTGCCTTCTCGTGATTTAGTTGTATGGATCTAACGAGTTCACGTTTACCTTTCAACTAGTTTACCTTACTTCTTCCGGTTAAGACAATGCATCGCCGAGTATTTTCAATCACTGCAATCACCGAGTTTCCCTACACCCCCCGTGCAGACCGATAGCTCGAATCGTCCCATCCAAACTTACCTGCCCACGCCCAAATCAGCCAAAACTCGACACCTTCTAAATGCTCTCAAGTATTCGTCTGCATTTCCTGTTATATTGCTGTCTGCATTACAGCGAACTGAAATCTACCCAACCACTGTTAATCAAACAACTATGACCTTACCGTTAGTGAATTCACCGATTGAGCGTAATTCTACAATACAAGCAGATATAATCCGCTTAGTTGCAAGAAATACTCCCGCGGACGATTCACCTGCAATTCAAAATCATCATCAAGGATTGTTCACTTGGTGGTATGTGGTGTCTCCGTTATGTCCTACAGAGAATTCGAACACTTATTATTAGATTGGATTTTCTAGGATTCTCTTCGCCCTATTCAATACTTTGTATTCCTTCTACTGGGATATTTTTATCGATTGGAATCTCGGCTATAAGTCCAACCGCTACATCCCTCTCACTGAATCAGATTACCCTATACGATCGACATCTTACAACACCCGTCACCAATCTCAATTCTTCTTTCCTTTTTTACGCCCAACGTTGAAGTTCCATTTTGCATGGTACTATCTGTCGATTATTCTAGACTTTCTATTTCGGTTTACATGGAGTATAAAGTTGAGCAGCCATTTATACATGGATCATGAAGCAGTGGTATTTGTTATTGAAATATTGGAAATCATTAGACGGTGGATGTGGTGTTTTTTAAGAATTGAAAGGGAATGGATAACGACAAAGGAGCGCACAAACCCTGGTGGGGGTGACAGATCGATTGGGTTAGGAATCATACGAAGCCATGAAGAGCAAGATTGAGAAGTTGCTGGGATTGGAGAGAAGGGCGGGATGAAAGCAGTGCTAAATAGAGGTTAGCAGCAGTAGACGCAAAAGATGGTTGAATCGTCGTTGATTGTTCTTCGATCGTTGCTATTTATTAATTCTCCTACGTAGTCTGTACATTAGAAACTAAATTTGTAATCCATGCGCCATAGTGGGCCTAATCCCGGGGTGCTGACTTCGACATAGATAATGATTCTCCGTAATCTCCGTCGATAGACATTTTACAATTTATATATTCAAATCCTCGAAAGATAATTACTTGTTCACGGTGGCGTCTGCTTTAGTTCGTCATTTCAATTGTTATCGGAACATCTTGGGTGTAATTTTTCGCCAAGAGGCAACCACAACAAGAAAATTCTCTAATTACTCCAAATTTCCGTATATACAAGACTACAAACATCGTCGATCTATAAGTTCCACTTCTTCAGCCAGAATGCCCTGCAGACACTTCTTATGTACTGGCATTATTGACGATGCTTCCGCGACCACTGTGGCCGAATATGATAACTCGTACAGCATGTCAGATTTTACTTTGCCTGGAGCAGTGCGTATTGATAAACTCATATTCGGAATATTTGCAATAACAAATTAACACTATGCATTTTTGGCCTATATAGACTTTACATTACGCTCCGTCGCTGACACTTGAACCAATTCATCTCGGTATGCACCCTGTTGTTATTCGGTCTTCAACCACTGATCCCTTTGTGCCAAACAAGATCTGAGTTTCTGACGTAATATGTCAATTGGGTTGTTTTAGATATTTCGCTCAAGTTCGATATTCCCAATTCTGCCATTTCGGCCGCGGTCGTTCAAACATTTAGGTCAAACGCTTCAGTCACCACGTCATCGCTTTTAACGAAGGAAAACTGCTGTATCAAATTGAACGCTGTCGGTTTCCAAGATTTAGATGTCCAAGGAAATGGCTTGAAAGAATGGGACTACGATGGTGATTCTTTGACAATTTGGTGGAACGTCCCATTTACGAAGGATGAGGTCGGTAGTTCACTAATTTATGTCTGTTATAATACTCAAATCTTCTGACTTAAGTTGATCACTTTGTTCGTTCGCTCTTTATATTCACATCATTTAATTTCACTTTTACTGATACACTTGAGCTAGACCCGCTCAGTCACTATCACCTACAAAGTTGAGCGCCCCGTATCCGGCATGTTCTTTTCGGCTTCATCAACCAAAGGGTCTTATGCGATTACCGATCATGAAACTGAGAGGGCCCGATACTGGTTGCCTTGTGTGGACTTTCCCACGGTTAGACCAAAGCTAGATTTTCATTTGACCGCCCCTAAGCATATGATCGCGGTAGCAAACGGATCTTGGATTAGCGAATCTCTAGATAACGACGCAGGAATGAAGACTACGAATTGGAAATTGGATTATCCGTAAGTTTTGCGATTTGTCAGCAGCAGCGATTTATCAACTGACACACTATATTGGGCTCTTATCCAGATGTCCTTCATACTTGCTCTGTCTCGCTGTTGGAGAATTTGAAGAGGTTGACCACGGTGCAGTGGACGGAATGCCAATCAAATATTACGCTGTAAAGGGTACACCATCGGTCAACATACTTAATGCGTTTGATCAAACTCCGAGCATGGTAAAGTGGCTATCGAAAAAGTTAGGCGTAAAGTGTAAGTTTTGGCCGTGTTCTTAACAGATGCGAGTTACATACATGCTGGCCTGTAGAAAAACAAAGACTCATTTAACTTCTGTATTTCGACCATATCATAGTCCCTTGGCCAAAGTACTATCAAATTGCCAACCCCGACATTCGTGGGGCCATGGAAAACATCTCATTTGTCACCTGGGGTACACTACAGTTCCTTTTCTATTTCACAGGTGACTCGACTGACGCTTTTCATAAGGTGATCATTACCTAATGGATGATAAGCTCGCCAAAGAGAGGAAGTTTGACGTTGACAGTGCGTAGATCGTTGATTTTGTGTTGACATCTGGGAATGATTTTTCTGACAGTATATTTAAAAGCGATCAACATCCACGAGATGGCCCACACATATTTTGTATGATCTATTTCCTTATCTGACGTTTCATCCAGTTGTACTTGACTAACTGTAACACAATATAGGGAGGTATGACTGGATTAATATCATAGCTTTAAAGTCAGTGAAATACCAACATTTGTTTGACTAATTCAGATATGACCGTTATAAGACATTTTGAACATGCTTGGCTAAAAGAATCGTGGGCTACATGTATGCTACTATTTTCCCGGTGTCTTAATGTTCATTTTTATTCTAAAATTATCATTCTTTAGATATGGAGTCAGTTTGGATCGCCGAGAATTATCCTTCTGGAGCAAAAGACATGAATCGTTGGTACCTCTATGAGAATGCGCTATCATATATTAATGAAACCAAACGATATATGAGGCCTATTGTTTCGAGATTGTACGATACCAGCTGGCAATTATTTGATAATCATACGGTATCAAGATTTTGCGACTTCTTGGTTAACGCTTCAATTTGATGGAGAGCTAACATTTTGCTTTACCCACTTACTAGTATCCCGGTGGCGCCTGGCGAATTCATGTAGGGCTTGCGTATGAATTTACATGCTATTCCTATAAACTGACAACTTTCATCAACATAGATGCTTCGTAACCTCCTTGGTGACGACGTTTTCTGGCCTGCAGTCACGAAGTATCTTCAAGTATTCCAATCTAAAGTTGTGGAAACTGAAGACTTTCGCCGCACACTGGAATCTCACTCTGGGGTTAACTTGGTTCAATTCTTCGATCAATGGTTTTACTCCAAGGGATATCCTCATCTGAAAGTATCTATGGAACATAACAAAGACACGGAATTTGTAAAATTTTGCTTTGAGCAAACTCAGGTTTCCAGGAAAGACAATATTCCTTGTTTTGCCTTCTCAATTGACGTAGAAGTCACCGATTCGGAGGGAAAAGTGTATACCGCAACAGCTAAGTTTGATGGCAATAATCAACGAGCATACGCCGTGGTCACTGGCGTGAAGAGTAAACCAAATGTCGTAGAAATTGATCCTAATGGAAAGATATTGTGCGCTGTGGACTTCAACCCTAGCGAGGACATTTTGGGTAACATCGTTCGAAACGGTAGAGATTTAGTAAATAGAATTTGGGCCTATAAAGGATTGATCACGAATGGGGGATATAGTGCTATGAAGAAAGTCAGAACCGCTATCAAGGAAGAAAAGTTCTTCGGTGTCAGAACTCATGGTTCGTTAAACCTCTAATTTATATTATTTTGGCCTTTCGTGATGGACAAGACTGACGTTGTTGTCGGTACCTCTTTCAATTAGTTGCCTCTGCATTATCCGAGTCAAAAACACCTTATGCCATTGACATCTTGGCCGATATGTTAAAATCGGAAGATCACCCCATGGCACTATGGTCAATTGCGTCCGCATGCTATATTCGTCATTCGAAGATTCGAGACGCAGCGAAATATGTTCTTGGAAAAAACGGTATCGGCTACCGGTCTGTATTGCCATGTTATCACCCGATTATGTTGGCATAAATCACTAACCACAATTCATGACCATATCCTTCAGTGCGAGAGCAAACCTGCTGAAGGCTCTTGGCTATCAACGACATCCTGATGATTTGGAATTCCTTTTGTCTGTGGCTCAAGATCCCTCGAAGATGGGTCAACACGCTATCGTTCGTTCGGGTGCCTTAATGGCGTTGGGTAATACAAATATTATATTCTTTTATAATATCAATCATTAACCTGTTCTCTGTGCTCCTGAATAACAGGTTATCATCGATCTCTGGAAGGCTTCAAATACCTGCTCTCTCGAATTTCTGCGGATGGTACGAACCTTGAACCACCTCGAGCGCAAGGTGTTCTCTATGAAGCTATCTCAGCATCCGGCAGATATCAAGAACTTCATCTTCGTCGTACTGCAGTTGAAACCGTTTGCCACGGTATTTACGATTCAGACTTGTTGACGAGATTCAAGGCTATCTCAGCCTTGGTCGGTTTAGAAGCGAAAAATAAACTAGGTGATATCGAGAAGACAGAAAGCCTTTATGCCAAAATCGATTGGCCTTGGGTTTTGAGAAGATTGTCTGGATTGAAAGGTGCTGGTGGGGAATCCGAGACTGTGAAATTAGGTAAAAGAATCGAGGAATTGGAAAGCCGGTTGAAGAAGATGGAAGAGAAATGGATGGACAAGGAGGCTGTCGAAGAGGCTGAAAAGGAAGCAAAGAAAGAACAGACGGAAAAGGAGGCGAAGAAGGAGTGAAAAAAAGAAGATGATTAGCTGACCTCTCGTTATTTGAAGATGCCTAGTAATGGATGGGTCCGCAACGCCTGCGGTTTTAACAACTTTTGCGATTCATCAGCGGCCCAATAAACCATAAAATGTATACAATCAATGTTTTATTCAAAATAAAAGCCGTGAGAGTTCCGCGGGGATTTCCTTTTCGCAGCGTCAGAATTAAAAGCTAATGCAAAATGCAAAGTCCGGGAATCGAACCCGGGTCTACCGCGCGCTGTCAACAAGTGCTGGCAGGCGGTAATTATACCACTAAACCAACTTTGCACATGTTAAGTGAATTAGCTAAAATAGTCCAGATATGCCAAAGTCAGTCCAGAAATGGCCAACTCCGCTTTGCCGTCTCTGAAAAGTGTCTTTGGCTCCAATTCTGCACTCTCATTTCTAACCATGGTTGCCGATCTCACCGATATACATTGCCATGTCACTCAACTAGATCGGACATCTTTGCCAACTATTCTCTCCAGATGTCGCCAAGCGGGAATATATAACATCATTGCAGTTTCTGAAACTATTGATGATGCGCCAAATGTGATTGAGCTTGCCAAAAGTTTCGGAGAGAGCCAAGAGAAGGCAAGAATTTTCGCTGGTGTGGGTACGCTTTTGCAGTCTTGTGAATACACTTTGTCATGTTTTTATGACATCCCTTCGCTTTTTCTAGGTTTGCACCCAGTTCAAAATATTCCTTCTGTCTCGGATGCATCACACGCCGAATCTCAACAGAAGACATTTCGAACGGTCATTTTGGCAGATGTCCCTCCGATGATCAAATTTATTAAGCGACATTCAAGCAAATTGGTATGCATCGGGGAAATTGGCCTAGATTATTCTCCCCATATATTATCGTCGCCCTTCAACCCGCCGGGATATTCTCAAGATGAGATTAAATCAATACAGAAAGATGTATTCAAGTCACAAATAGAGGTGTCACAGGAACTGAATCTACCGCTTAATATTCACTCAAGATCAGCAGGGCATCATGCGATATCAACACTTCGTGAATGCAATCAAATAGAATACTCGGCTGTTTTGCACGCTTTTGATGGCAATGTGAAGTATGCACTGGCAGGTGTACAACATGGATACATGTTTTCGGTTCCGCCTAGTATTGTCCGGTCGGATTCGTTTAAGAAATTAGTCAAGAATGTTCCGTTGACTCATCTGTTGCTGGAAACGGATGCACCAGCATTGGGACCGACGAAGGGAACTGATAATACACCGGAAAATTTGATAGTATCGTTGAAAGAGGTGGCCAAAGTGAAAGGAGTGTCAATGGAGATTGTGAATCAAATGATGGTTGAAAACACGGCCAAGGTGTTTGGGGCCCGAATGCAGGTCAGGACGTAGATAAAAGTGAACATGTAATTAGCGCTGAGATGAACGCATAGAACGCACAGTTATCAATTCATCATGCATGCAATCCCGAGTTCCGTCTTGGTGTGGATGATAATGGACGATAATAGATACAATATGGATTGATACAGAACCGGGAGACACAGGGTGAGCGCGATACGATGGTTCCTTCTTCCAGACTGAGAGTGCCATTCCCCATCTCATCCCGCAATTCATCCTCGTATCTGTGTCCCTGCCCGAGATATATCTGCGCTGTTGCGTTTGCCAGCGGTATCATCCAAGTCTGCAGATACTAATCCTTTCTCTCTCCAACTATCCTTGGTGGGTCGCGTCGCAAAGGAACTGCATTAGCAAGGTAAGCATAATTTTAATGCTTTAATCTGTGAATTTTTGATTGCTTCTCTATGTTCTCTTCTTTGCCTGATACTTTCTCTGTACCTACATTTCAGCGTAATACACCTTTGTGAATTTATTGTTTGTTTTGAGGTGGTACAATAAGGACGAGTGGCGAAACGGAAAATCATTTCTCACAATTTAATTTCGCTTCCAGAAACAGAAATTAAATTCATCCACCGTCTGTACTATCCACCATCTTTTAATTCCGCAAAACCTCTTGCGTACAGATACAGATGACAACATTGTCAAAGGAGGCTGCCGAATTAGAACCTTTGACCATGGCTGCCGACAACAATATGAATTCGTCCCACTCCATCAATATGTCGGATAACCCGTCACAAACAAAACCAATAAAACCGTCTTCTGAAACCACCACCCCGCTTGTCGTTGACTCCCCTTTCCCTTACACGGCCCAGGATTTGAAGGCATTGGTTGATCCGAAAAATCCGAAATTACTCGAGAAGTTTGGAGGGCCGGAAGGGCTGTGCAAAGGTCTGCTAACGGATCCTGAAAAAGGACTGAAAGTGCCAGCGAATTTAAAGAGTGAAGCTCCCGTCAGTGCTACTAAAGGAAAAGGAAAAGAAAAAGACCCCGAACTTGCAGTCGCAGTAACAGTTCAGATTGCCGGGGGAGATGACGATGAAAGTAGATTAAGACAAGATATCGTCAAGAGAAAGGAGGTTTTCGGGATTAACAGGTTGCCAGAAACAAAAAGCAAATCCATTTTCCAGTTGATGTGGATGGCATTCCAAGATAAAATTTTGGTAAGATATCTCTGTTCTGCCATTTTATTGTCCTGTTTTCTTTCCTCTTTTCTGGATTGGTCGTTAACACTTGCTAACTATGTTTCTCTGAAATACGGAAATAGATATTTTTAACTGTTGCCGCCATTTTTTCCTTTGGAGTCGGCCTTTGGGAATCCATAGAAGCTCAAAAGCACCCCGAAGAGCTTGTCGAAGATCCATCAAAGGCTATTAAATGGGTTGAAGGCGTTGCCATTATTATTGCTGTGATTATTGTCGTCCTTGTGAGCTCTATTAACGATTATCAGAAAGAAAAACAGTTCCGTAAACTTAATGCTAAAAAGGAGGATCGCAAGGTGAAGGTGATCCGTAACGGCGCTCAATCGCTTATATCTGTGTATGATATCTTTGTTGGTGATATTTTGATGGTGGAGCCTGGTGATATCTTGGCTGCTGACGGAGTTTACGTGAGCGGCCATAATATGAAATGTGATGAAAGTGCGGCAACTGGTGAAAGTGATGCCATTAAAAAAGGAACCGATGATATGTTTTTGTTAAGTGGTAGTAAAGTCAGTGAAGGCGTCGGTAGATACGTCGTTACCGCTATTGGGGTGAATTCTTACCACGGAAAGACTATGATGGGTACGTATAATATTCCAAACTAGGCCACTGATTTTTTAGGATTCACATTATGTAAATCGCAATATTCTAGCTTTGCGTACCGAGGCGGAAGCCACACCTCTTCAAGAAAAGCTTAATGCTCTCGCTGAAGTTATTGCAAAATTGGGCGGTCTAGCTGCGATCACGATGTTGATTACGTTACTGCTTAAATACTTTATTTCCACTGCTATCAACAAAGGGTTTGTCGAAGGTCCAACTCAGGTTTCAGCCAAAGAAGTTTTAGAGAACTTGATTGGGGTGAGTATGACACACTTCTATGACTTTGAAATACCACTCAATGTTTACGAATTCCCCTTCAGATTATCATCACTACTATCACGGTTGTTGTTGTAGCTGTACCTGAAGGGCTTCCCCTTGCTGTTACTCTTTCGCTGGCTTACGCTACTACACGTATGTTGCGGGACAACAATCTTGTTCGTGTGCTCTCTGCTTGCGAAGTCATGGGTAACGCAACAACGGTCTGTTCCGATAAAACCGGTACATTAACTCAAAATCGAATGACTGTTGTCGCTGGTACAATCGGGCAAACGGTTTCTTTTGATTCCCAAAAGGAAGTGGCTAGCGTTCCCTCCAAAGTTAACAATCCGAAATTCATGGAATTGTTGAACGAAGGTATCGCAGTAAATTCGTCTGCCTTTGAGGGCGTTGATGAACACGGAAAGCAGGGATTTGTTGGATCAAAGACGGAAACGGCCTTGTTAGGTTTTCAGAAATCTTTTGGTGGCGAGTTCGCAAAGTACAGGGACACCACAAAAGTTGACCAATTATATCCGTTTAGTTCAGAACGCAAATCTATGTCAACTTTGATTACCGTTCCCCAATCCACCTATCCTTCTGATGTTACAGCTGACCCCAACCAGCCACTTCATCGAATTCATGTTAAAGGCGCCTCCGAAATGATTCTTAAGTGCTGCAAGTTTATAGCTCGCTTGGCTCCGTCGTCTTCTGGCACAACTCGTGCTGTCACTATCGAGACAATTACCCCTGATACTCTTAACGAACTCAACAAAGTTATCAATTCCTACGCTGAACAATCCCTCCGGACAATCGCGATTGCCTACAGAGACATACCGCATGCCGAATTTGCAAGTCTGAATTTGTCTCAGCCCCCTCTATCAAATCTTACGTTACTCGGTATTGTGGGCATCGAAGATCCACTCCGAGACGGAGTCTCTGAAGCTGTTGCGAGATGTCAAAAAGCAGGTGTATTCGTTAGAATGGTTACTGGTGATAACTTAACAACGGCCAAGGCCATCGCAACCAAATGTGGAATCTACATGAAAGGAGGGATTATCATGGAAGGAAGCAAATTTAGGAAACTTAGCAAAGAAGAGATGGATAAAGTTATTCCCAGGTTACAAGTTCTTGCGAGAAGTAGTCCCACTGACAAACAAATCCTGGTTGGGAGACTGAAAGAGTTGGGTGAGACAGTCGCTGTAACTGGCGACGGTACCAATGACGGGTATGTTGCGCGGTTTTGAATGTGGAGCTGTACTGTTCAAATTTTGGAAGAAATGCTAATCAATGTTAAACTCTTTAGACCGGCTCTCAAACTTGCAGACGTTGGCTTTTCTATGGGTATCGCTGGAACTGAAGTAGCTAAGGAGGCTTCCTCGATCGTATTGATGGACGACAACTTTTCTTCTATCGTGAAAGCTCTTTTATGGGGGCGAAGTGTAAACGATTCCGTTAAGAAATTCTTGCAATTCCAGTTGACTGTGAACGTCACTGCTGTTGTCTTAACATTTGTTAGTGCTGTCAGTAGTGATCAGCAAAAAAGTGTGCTCACTGCTGTTCAATTACTTTGGGTAGTTATCTGTCTCCTCTTCACTCGAGGATATCCCTATATGCTTAAACTTATCGGTCTATGGCGCAGGTTAATTTAATCATGGACTCTCTCGCTGCACTTGCACTTGCGACCGAACCGCCAACCGAAGATTTACTCGACAGATACCCGGAATCGCGCCGAGGGCCATTAATCTCGTTCAACATGTGGAAGATGATTCTTGGACAATCTGCTTTCCAAATTGCTATTAACTTAGCCGCATTATTTACCGGCCCGAAATTGATCGGATTAGATAACAATTCTCAAAGTAAAGCTGTACTAAATACTTTGGTATTTAATAGTTTCGTGTTTCTGCAACTGTTCAACGAAATCAAGTATGGTTTCTTTCTTTATCGATTTCCCTTCGTCATTGCTCCATCTGGTGAGCTATATCAATTTAGACTTGTTTAATAACTTCTCTTTACTTAATGAAAAAGTTGCCGTCGACTTGACAACAAACTCAACGTCTTCTACAACATTCATCGAAATTATTACTTCATGGGTGTTTTTTTCCTTACTGTAATCGCTCAAGTCATCATCATTCAATTTGGCGATGCCGTTTTCCAGACAGTCCCACTCTCCGGAGTCCAATGGGCTATTTCGATTTGTATCGGATTCTTGTCGCTGCCCGTTGGCGTTATAGTTCGATTGATACCAGATGAAATTTTCTTTTGGAGAAAGCAGGAAGAACCAGACAGAATCTTTATGAGCAAAGAGAGGTTACAATGGGCCAGTGCTATCCATCAAGTTAGAACTCAAATGAGTGTTTTTAAAGCGCTCAGAGGTGGAAGGTGTTGTTATAGACTTCTTATTAACTCTCTTCTTCCGAACAACATTGCGTACTCGCTGACTAATCTTTTAACTTGATATTTTGCTTTTTTATTCTATCATGTCCAAACTGCACAATTTAAAATTACAACAGTGTCAAGCGAGTCTCTCTAGGTGGATTATCCGGAACAGGTATTTATTTATTATTTTCTTTACGTTCCACTTCCCATTTTTCCTGATCTGTATTTAACTTTAGAAAAAGGTCTTAGCAATGTCGGACTTCCGAATGCGAATCCCAATGGCGAAGACCATCTGATTTAATTTGTCGCTTGTAATTTGTCGCTTTGCTTTCGAACTTGTATTCTGAGTTAGTTTTGTTTTGAGATGATATTAACTTCCCTGAAATTTTGTTTCGGTTTATGAGATATGATAGATAAATAAATATAAAGCAGTTGTCTTATTATGAATGAAATAAAGTGCCCATAATTGGAGGGTGAAATGTGGACTTTCGAATTCGAATGCCTCGTGTTGGGTTGGAACTTAGAACTGCTGTTATAATTACTTCATAGATAAGCTTTATTGTAGATGATTAAAACCATAAGGATTACTATGGCTGGTGAGCGTACCTTAACGTCAAAATCTAAACCGTTTGTAATATTATAACTGAAGTTTAATATATCCGCAAATCTTGGTTTGTTGACATGAACGGATAATGAATCAAGTTTATTCTGCATTTCTCCAGGACCTCTACGCATCAAATCACCCAAATGCTGACGACGTGCACCACAAGCAATGAGAATTGCGATAGCTATATTATTTAAACATTCCAAATTATGTTGATTGTATCACGGATGCGATGTACCAAGTATAAAAAGTATATTTAATGTATTCAACTATCGATCGCCCCAATTTCACTGATTTGAGCCAGAACTTGCACACGCTGGGAATATCAGGTTTTCCGTGGCGAGCGAGTTTGACTTTAAATTTCTTGGTTATTTGCATATCAGAAGTGACACTACTGGTATTACTCAGAAGACGGAATGCTCTGCGTCTCGTCATTACGGTATATTTATCTTATCTTGCTGTTGTTGTAGCAGGACTCTAACAAGCGCTCGTACAAATTGCACTTTGCTCGCAAGGCCCCTGTCAGTCTCTTCTCAGCCAGCACGTCGACTGTATCCATATATTCAACACTGCCTCCTTCGACAATATTCCAGCGATAGCGGAAACGACGCTCTATACACAATGGAGCCAGACACATCCACTAGAGAAGCGTCCCCATCGCCTTCGCTGTCATTGTCAACTCCGACTTCCAAAACCGTTCTTTTGCGAAACACTTTCGATGCCGTCCGTAAACTTTCTACGATCAGCAATAGAATAGCTGAAATCAACACTTCTAGCCTCTCAGGCTGCATGGACGTATTGGTTGTCAAGCAGTCAGATGGCGAATTGAAGGGCTCGCCGTTCTACGTGAGATTTGGAAGATTGAAAGCATTCAGGTTTTTGTTCAAATTGATACAGCGATGAGGCATTCTCCAGTTTTTGATGACCTTTGAATATAGACCGCATAGAAAATGGGTAAGATTATATGTAAATGGAAAGGAACTGGATCTGAAAATGCGCTTAACGAAGCAAGGAAACGGATACTTTGTGCGTGGAGAGATAGATTGGAATGACGAAAGTTCAGAGACATCCTCGGTGAATGACTAAGTGGTTCTGAGTTGGCTTTTGATTCTGTATTGACAGATTCTCTTGTTATATACAGGAAGACAGCTCTCCCGAAGGTGATCTAAGTGAAGACGTCTTGGCGAATGATTTTCCGATTAGACTTTCATCTGATGAACTACTGTCTCTGAATTTACATCCTGGCATCAACGAAATAGCATATGAAATAATGACAAACGGCTCAAATAGGCAAGGATCCAGAAAAACGGCGCGGCTTTTTTTGTGGGATTCGAACTCTACGATTGTCGTATCTGACATAGACGGGACAGTCACAAAGTGGGTTCTCTTAACTTCAAATGCTCTGGTAGAATTATGCCACGCGCTAATGATATCTCATCTTGTAGATCGGATGCTTTGGGGCATATTTTGCCGGCTTTAGGACGAGATTGGAGTCATCCCGGCATTGCTCAATTGTACTCCACGATCAGTAACAACGGCTACAAGATTGTATACTTGTCATCAAGAGGACTGAGTCAGGTATTGTATTTTTTATATGATTAATGTATCTGACAAGACAAAGCTGTGACTATATGTTGCAAAAATAGGCTGACATCACACGCCGGTATATTCTTGAAGTTAAGCAAGACGACTACAAGCTACCTGACGGACCCATCATATTAAGTCCCGATTCCTTATTGACTGCCTTAAAACGGTTAGTATATACATTAATATATTGCAACATTCCTTTTTCTGTGTGTCGCCAGACCGGTTGGCTAAAACCATTCCCTTCTGTTTTGGAAAATGACCGCTCACCTTTTAACAGAGAAGTCATCCTTCGCAAACCCGAAGAGTTTAAAGTTCCTGTGCTTCAAAGTCTCAAGTCAATGTTCAATAGTTCCAATGGAAGAATACCTATTCACGCTGGATTTGGAAACAGGATCAATGTAATACGGATTCACTCCTTTCTTCAAACTCAAATCCTTTCGTATCCATCAATAAACGTTCCGGTGGGCAAGCTACTCAATCCGTTCAATGTTGTAACATAGGATTCGCAAGCGTACAGAAGCATCGGAATCCCTCCAAACTTGATTTTTCAAGTCGATAACTTAGGTAGTATAGAGTTACCGTTCCCAGGGCATCCAAAACTTAGGTATAATATCACTCTTCTTTACGCAACTCATGTTAATATTTCCTTTGGGATGTTCTTACATAACTCATATCGTATGCTTTCTGATGCTCTAGTTATGGGAAATTGCAAGAACAAGTTGACACATTATTTCCACCGATCGGAACTGAATTGAAAGAGTTCAATCAAGCTGCCGAAGATTCTTAGCAAGTTACATAACTTGGAAGGCAGGATTTATTCGATTTTAAATTAATTGGTTGGTTCCCAAAAAATCATAATGTCTTCGCTGGAAAAATCACGTTGTAGCCATAGTACAAATTTAATTGTAAAGAAATCACGGAAACTGCAAAGTGGCGTTGTTTCTTGAATGCTTAATTTTAGAGCTAGTTGCTGATACGATTTTCTGAAACGCCTTAAGTCGTTACATAGATACATTGGCACAGTGGTGCTGTTGCTTGCCGTAGCATGTTCCACCGTTCGTTTTTTTGGTATGGAAAATAGGAGATACAATGTACAGGCGTGTTTGAACCTTCAATATGTGTCGTGTGAATGCAATGCTCCAATTTCTTGTAGTAATTACTATGTTTCAGATTAAATGCCCGCAGACTTCAATAATGTGTGACCGAAGCATTAGGATATAAGTGATTTCGAACTTTGGTGCAAAGTTGATTTGCACGGGTTTCCTCAATTGGTAATGTGTTAAATTACGGTGCGATCATTAGCTCATCATCTTGCTTTGTTCCAATCAATGTTGATCTCACGAACCATTGAAAGCGGTGCACATCATCAGGGTCATCACACATCAGCGTTTACGCGTTTCCCTGACTTGGTTTGGGTGCGGACGACTCCAATAGAGTATTGGCGCAATTTTAAATAAGTTTCCCCAGAACAACAAGAAGAAATATATCCTTGATTTCTGCTCAATTTTACCACGCGATAGAGATAATTATTGATAAGGCAACATATAAATTAAGCTCAAACCCGCAGCCTATCCCGACAAGCTTTCGTGTCCATTCAAACAGTCATTTTTGCTGGTCGTAACCAAGATACACGATGAAATATTTCAGTTCTATCATTGCTTTCCTCGCTCTGTGGAATTTTAGTTTTGGGTATCCACAAAATTCAGCAGCAGCCGCGCCTAAAACTTGTGTAATACCCGAATCCAGCGACGAATTTGATAACATTGATCAAACCAAATGGAAGTTTGCCAACGAATTAGACGGAGGACGTAACTGGTAAGTATACATCATATCATTTGTACTAAAAAGTTTGCAGTAGGAATGTTTTGTTTTAATATTTTTATATGAATAGGGAGTTTCAATGGTACTCTGATAGACCAGAAACAACGTTTGTTCAAGACGGTAAATTACACATTATGCCTCAACTTACAGCTGACTTTATTGGTGAGGCAAACATGTTGGGAGAAGTTGAAGGAGGTAATTTTACAGTCAACGTTGGTGACAAATGTACCGGCAGGTAAACCATCATTTTTATCAATCCAACTTTAAATTCGATGATGGCATATATTTAATACTTTAATTTTTAAACAGTGCCGAATTTTTCGGATGTACCCGCACAGCAACCAAAAACGGCAACATCATCAACCCAATTATGAGTGGTAAATTAACTTCAAAATTCACCATCAAACCCAATAGCAGAGTAGAATTTAAAGCCCGTTTACCGCGAGGAGACTGGCTTTGGCCTGCGATGTGGCTTCTTCCCAAAAACGAAGTCTACGGAACATGGCCTAGAAGTGGAGAAATTGATGTCATGGAGTCAAGAGGAAACTTTATTGATGGAAAATTTGGTGTCAAGTCGATGGAAAGTACATTACATTGGGGACCTAGTCCACAGAGAAATGGATTTTCAAAGACAAACGGACATACTAGTCTCCCTGCTGGAACCTTTGCCGACGACTTTCATACGTATACGTTAGACTGGACAAAAAACGGGATTAAAATGTCTGTTGATAACAAACCAGTTTATAGTATTGATTTCAACCAAGTCAATGGGTTTTACAAGTTTGGTGAATTCGGTGATTTACCTAACCCCTGGGCTCAAGGATCTATTGGCGCACCATTCGATCAAGAATTTTATATTATACTTAACGTCGCTGTGGGTGGTACCAACGGATTTTTTCCCGACGATATGCCGAATAAGCCATGGAAAAATACCGATGAAATGGCTGCCAGAAAGTTTTGGGAAGCTAAAGATAAATGGTTCCCGACTTGGCCTGGTGCCGAAAGCGCCGGTTACAGAGCTTTGGTGATTGATTATATTCGAACAACTCCTTTGAGTGATGACGGAACTGTTGCCTGTTAAAGGCATTATAAAATAAGTATATATGAATCAATATTTAGCTTAAATAACTGTAGATTAAAACACATGAATAAAATTTTATACTATTACGCCTTTGTTTGATGAATCGAAAATCTGTGAAATGATAGGTTAAATCTCCAAAACGCTCCTTGCTGCTTTTTTACTTATATCTGTATTTCTTTGCTCACGGTGGTCGATAAATCCACAATTACTTACTCCGAATAAAAATACCGGAGGCGATGAAACCAGAGTCAAAATCATCAGCTGATATCCATTTCAGTCAAATAACTATCAACGAAGACTTCACCAGTGGAGACATTGTCTCTAAATGGGAAGACCGACCACTTTACACCATTCCTATCTTGGTTTGCCAATTCGACAATTCTACCATTACAACTTATAATAATCGACGACTCTACGCTTGTAGACAACACAATCCTTCTAAAAACATCGCTTGTTATATCTACAATGCAAATTCAATAATCGAAGAAAACAATCCATACAGAAATACATCTGGATTTATGATATGGAAAGCCGAAAGGGTTATAGAAAATCGGAATAATTTAGGGGTCTTTATTCTTCACTTTCAGGTCAACACCTACGGTGCTCTTATCGCCTTCCGTTGTGCCTTACAAGCAGATACGTTCCCTGTACAAGGACGAACTGAATTACCTCAAGTTTCCTCGAATGCGGGGTATCTAGTACCATTGAAAACTCCCTGATATCAATACCAAAGACCTAAAAGTCATCAATCAATTTCTATCCCTGAAAATGAAGCTCTGCAAATATTTAAAAATGCGGGAGAAATTTATATCGGAAGAAATCTACACAACGTTCATCCACATCTCGGTTTCATGCAATTCGTGAATAGCAACAGAGGATCACTGGCTTTTATATCTTGTGTTTTCATTCCAAATGGTTCCATCGTTTTGAAACCACAAGGCGACATAGAAGAAGATTGGGATGAATTCGAAACAGACGCCATGAAATCGTTGCTCGAAATAGATGATGAATTGGAAGATGAATGGATCGAATACATGGATCAGGGAGAAACAATTACTTGGTTCGAATTCAGAGATCCAGGAGTTGAGAAATGATGAATAGTATTAAAGAAGGTATCTTTAGATAATTGTATTTATGATAACTGTGTATATACAATATACAAAGTGAATGATATGAGATATCTATCTATATAAATATATAATAATAATAAATTTAAAAGTTCCATCATGAAATTTAATTTGTACAAAAGAATAAAAATGTAAATTTGTAACGACAGTTTTTCCAAATAAACATAAAAGAAGAAAAGTAGGATCCCACAACTCAATTCGTATAATAAATTACACCATGGATGATTGCATTACGGCATAAACCCTCTCATCACAACTTTAGGTGCCAACATCACTTTACCTTTTTTATCACCATCAGTTCTACCAGCTTGTACATCATCTGATTCTTCTTCCGGTAATACCCCGATATTAGTGTTACTCCCATCCCCACTAAAATCCATACTCATTGCTAAACTTTTTCTAAAACTTCTACCCGTTAATACTTGTTCACTTTCTTGGTCCATTCGTATTTTTTCTAATTTCTCCATACTAATTCTTTTAGATTTTTCTCGTTTTTCTTTTTCTTCGCGTTTTTCTAGTCGATGTTTATGTTTGGCGTGAACGGCGGTGATCGTTGCTTCTAGGTATTTGTAATCGGATAGATCAATTTTGTCGAAAAGGTCTTGGATAAATCGACGGGCTGATAACCGGTAGTGGTAGTTATTCAAAAGACGACAAGTTTCAATATATAGAGGCAATCGATTAAAATATTCGGGATGTTCGGATTTAATTCTACAAACCACGCCAGAGACACAAAAAAACATTATTTAACTCCTTTGCTATCTCAAACCAAAAGAAACAAAGGAAACCGCAACAAACTTTGATAACGTTTTTAAACTCGCATTCGCCAAGATATGGTTACTCACGTTCCCAATGGCTTTTAATATTTCCCGTTCTGTAGCGTCATCTCCTCTCGCTTCTGATAGAGGCGGTGCATACATTGTTTCTTGGGGAAAACTACCTCGAAAGACCCATTTCGGTATCTACCAAACACACAGTCAGCATCCAAAAACATTAACAAATCAAGTTGAAATCAATCGGTGACAGATAAATTTAGAACCATACCTGTAAAAATTTCTGAGAATCCAAAGGAACGCATAACCCTTCACTTAACCCCTCCGCGGTCAACACACTTTCCCATCCCAACTCTTCCAAAATCTCAGAGCCACCTTGAGATTTAGAAATCAATCCCAAAACATGTAAACACGTTCTACACCAGAATATTTTTAAAAGATTGTTAAACCGGGATAACAGCACACAGGGAAACGGGGAAGTTACAAACCCTTTGATGGATAATACTTCGGCGTTTTCGGCTATATTGACGATATCTTTGATAATATTCGTTTCTTCTAAAAACGGTAATCCCATTTTCGTGGCACCAATGGTACCCTATCATCCACGCAAAAGCAGAAAAACCAACGCAAAAAAAAGTAAGAAATATGAATAACTCTAACAACAAGGTATATTCAAAATTAAACGACGAATATTACCACAGCCCATAAAACACTTTTCAATTTCAAACACATTTTTTCATTCAATTTTTGTAACCCATAGTTTCGAATGAATTTGACAAATTCTTTAAAATGTCCTTTTTGTCTCAACAGTGTACACCCCTCTTCAGTTTTTGTTAATTCACCGTAAAAATGAGGTTGCGTCATGCCATCGTATCCGTGGCTGTTTAATTTCAGTACTCAAAGTCAGAACCGGTGAAATCAGAAAAGCAAATACTTGAAAACCAGAAACAACGAACCAATCTTCAGAGTCATCTGCTTCTTCAAATTTTGATCGTTCAAACGGGTTAGCGTTGATTCGTTTTTTATTCAACGCTTTCGTCATCGACAATTCTAATCGAAGCACGTAATGTATATTCCCATTCTACCAACCGAATCAACAATCCAAAAGATAATTAATACACCACAAACATTTAAAGAATAGTCGGGATAGATGAAAAGCATTACAAACCTCAAACCACATTTTCATTTCTTCCTCCACGTATCCCATATCATTTAAATATTTGAATCCAGTGCTGGTACTCAAAAATCGGAGTAACAATGGATTCCCAATTTCACCTAAATGATCTAAAGACGGTTTTAATTTAACTAATGTTTTTAAATTTTCGGGTATATTACACGCTTCATCGAGAACGGAAACTGCGACTTGAGCGATTTCGATGGATGGATCGTACAACTGTTCATTCAGATGAGACAGAAACACATAAAAAAAGGAAAACTGAGTCAAACAAGAGGTCAAAGCTGTTAAGAATGGATTTAGAATACCCACTTGAGTAATCAACAACGGGACACCCCACTCTGCGAAATCATCGTACTGCATTCGCAGTAATTGTCTCAAATACGAAGTGGCGAATAACCGTATTGGTTTTGTTCCCGAGGTCATCACTTTACACAACAAAGTTCTACTATGTCCCTCTCTACAAACACCGGTCAGTGAGGAAAAGTCAAACACAGAGGTGAGATGTCGGGGAAAGGAGGAAGAAGAAAGGTACATTTTAA
Source organism: Paraphysoderma sedebokerense (assembly GCA_025602915.1). Lineage (NCBI taxonomy): Eukaryota > Fungi > Blastocladiomycota > Physodermatomycetes > Physodermatales > Physodermataceae > Paraphysoderma > Paraphysoderma sedebokerense. The sequence goes on along the minus strand of JAHLJZ010000031.1, from coordinate 213,373 downwards.
AGTCCATTGTTCTAATAATGGTTTTGATAATATCATCACGGCTTCGTAATTCGGTAAGATAATAATACAAACTAAACAATTTGAAACCTTCGAGTAAACTATTTCCGATAACCAAGACACAGATTAATACCATTGCCATATACGCAGGTACAACGAAACGAGGAGAAAAAGAGTAAGTATGGAACGAGACACGAACTGAATTCCTTCTTTTGATTTCGTGAGAGTTCCTAGGATGGTAAAGTACCCCCCTGTCAAAGTTTTTTCCATTCGTTCTCTTGAGAAAAACGGATCAGATGTTGAACCGTCCTATATTATTTAGAAATTAATCGTTAGATTCAGAGACAAAAGATCAAAACGAACGATATTTTCGAATAGAAAACAAACCGGATCTATTTGTGCCAGATATTGTGCCATTTCATTCAAAAACGGATGTTCCGACAAAAAACGAACACCATCTGGACTAGAGATTAACGTTTTCAGCAGGGCAGAACCGATTTTAATGTACCGCAAGTGTTCCTATTTTTTGATTCCCATCCAGGAAAAGGTTAACTGTTAACGCCAGTAAATCAAAGACTAAATTGAGAACTATTGCAAACCTTTGTTATCCCCAAATTGCAAAAATTCTTTTTACTAGGTCTATAAAAGCTCAAGACACGCTTACACCATTTCGTCGTTTTAACGGCTTCTTCCAGCCTCCTGGGATTCATTAACGGACCTTGAATGATTTCCAATATGGTATCCCAATTCCATTTGATAAAATCATTGACGTTGAGAACTCCAGAATCAGCGAGTAATGATTTAAACCCGACATCGTCAATTTGGTATCCTAATTTTAACTTGACTTGTTCTACTTGTCGTTGAATGGTGTTGGAAGATTTCATGAACGGAAAGGTTGCGGAGGAGGATGAGGAGGTGGTGGATTTGAGAGTCGGTGAAAACAGACGTTCTTTGGTTCGTGGGAGATTGTCGATATGAGAGAGTGCGTTGATGGCTGCATGACGGGCGGTGTCGTCTTTGAAGGAGGAGGCGAGTTTAAAAAGGCCGGGAAGGGACTTTATATAAAGGGGAAAGAAAAAGAGTACATAGATGTCCGTTAGTCCCGTGTTTAACCCCGTAGTGAATTCTATGCCTCAAGAACCCCAGAAAAGATATAAAAGATATATACTTGAACTTTTAAACCAACACTCGCTGGTAATAACCGATTACACAAATCGATAATTTCACCCACCAAGATGGTCGCTCTCGTGGCCACACTTTTCTCACTTGTTCCAATGAGATCAATCAAAGCTTCCAACAATCCCCCTTCTACAAAAATGAGCAGCAACATGGCAGTATAATGATCTAGTAAATTCAAGCGATCTATATACGGTAACGGTTTTAAAGCGGAACAAGATGAGAGTGAAGCAGCAGTAGGAAGGGCAAGGGGTATAAAGTCGTCGGGTACGGGTGGTTTCTGGGCGGAATGGGTTCGTGCGGAAACGAAAGCAGGGAACCAAGAAGGGAGTTCGATTCGAAAAATCTGAAAAAATAGATCAAGTAGACATTTCTAGTAAAAAAAGAATGTGAAAGGCGTGATGAGGGAATAAGCCAGAGGACGGGGGAATATGAACGAATATCAGCTCACCCGTATTTCTTCAAACGGCAGCCGCAAAGCGTCCACTATCGACTTGATGGCTCTTTTATCATCTAAACAAAGATAGATAACACCTGTACAGTATGACGACAAAGAAGCGGAAAAGCAAAGTTGAGTCATTAGATCAAGACGGATAGATTGAAAAGTACAACGTACCTGTCCAATGTTTCAGCAGATACAGGACAGCTCTCGAACAAGCGACCAGCCGTTCTTCGAAAGCCGGTCCACGACTGTAGGCGTCGGTGAATGTTGAAATGATCATCTAAGCGGAGTGAATGATTTTTTGAAATTAAATCCAATTAACCAAAAATCTGATCGAGAACAACAATTGCATTACCTCCAACTCTACGCCTGGTCTAATGTACATTCTCATGGCTTCTTTATCCACCAAGTACAGTATGGTCAAAGCGACGAATTCTGTCAACTCTGGGGGGCTTTCGATCAAAGCTTGACATACAGATCTGGTTCCGCCACAATGACTGACCACTCTGATGTTGTACAAACTCAATTCGCATAAAGTTTCGACGCAGATCATTCGTAGTTTGTCGTCTGGGTACTCGGCGATCGAGACCAATACTCGAATGATACTGGCGGGAATGATTTCTGCGGCGTTGGGTATGCTGATCCATCGACGGATGAGTTTGAGAGATTGTTCGCGTTCCAATTCGTACTTTTGATCACGGATAAGGGTGCGGACAAGGAAGTAATCAATGTGGTAGCGGATCATGAGTTGAACAGCGGTGATGTTGCGACTCAGATAGCGAAAGGCACGGAGTGCGGTGGCTCGAATTTCTTTAATCGGATCGGACAGATAGTCCATTAAACTAAGCGATTACAGAAAAATAAGTTTTGTTTCGAGTTGGCAACCACTCGTTTCTCCAGGGAATGTAAACTTACGAAACGATTTGGGATTCTGTATGACTTCCACCTTCAAATTTTTCATGGCGGTCCATAAATTTGATGTATTTCTGCAGAATATCTAATCGAACGGAGGGATGATCCGACTTTATTTGTAACTGCAATATCACTTCGCTTAGATTTGTAGAGTAGCCTAGATTCAGAGAGCGGTAATCGCGAAATCAGTATATAGAGGTTGAGAGTAGAGTTGGGACAAAACGAAGTTTGAATGTAAGAGTGTGACGAGAAAGATTCCTACTGGACAATAAATCGCCTTCGCTACGCATAGACTTCCTTCGGTCCAGGCTGTCGGTTTGAAATTTTCGATTCGGAGCAAGGACTTCAGAGCTCATGGATCGCCTCATCATGCTGCTACGAGCGGATAGATCTGGATCATTATTGCTAGAGGACTGGCTTCTCGGTATAGATTTTCGCAATGGCTCTGTTGGAAAATGGAAAAAAAGGGAGGGGACAGTTCAGAGACGTGTTGGGCACAATAGTAAGGCAAGCATTTGACAACAGTGTCCGCGAAGATTATATTAAAAAAGAAAGAGACAGAGGGAGGAGAAAACCAACCGTCTGATTTGTAGTACTCTAATTGTTTTGTCAATTCAGTGATGCGATTTGAGCTTTTCTCGAGTTGCATCATGATTTGTTGTTTTGAGGCGGGGTCGCCCTTTCTGGATGTTTCGTAGACTTGGAGCATATTTTCTGCGCCAGTTTTAATTTTATTCTCCAGGACGAGCTGTTCTTGAATTCTCGCAATCTGTAAAATGGGTGCAGTTGTGAGTGAGTGATGGTGAGTGAGGACGCGATTTAGAGGGGGAAGGATGGAGGTGTAGGATGGCAGAGGGAACAAGAAGGGGATAGATGGAGGGGATAGATGGAGGGTGTAACAAACAGACCATGAGTACTCTCTCATCGTTTGAGGCATTGGACGAAGATGCCATTACTTGGTTGATAGAGTGTAGAGTGGGAGTGAGTGGGAGAGTGGGAATGCGAGGTGCGTGAGTGGCGGGGTGCAGGGTGTAGTGGAGAGAGAGTGCACTGGGAGTGGTAGTGGTAGTGGTAGTAGAGAGAGTGTATATGTCGGGTAGTAGTAGTAGTAGAGAGAGAGTCATGCCAAGGGATGGAGCCAAGCCAACACAGGGAAAGGGAGGGTCACGTGGCCTGCGGTGGAATGGCCCGCTACGCTACTGACTACTCGCTCACTGCACTTGTTACTCAGTGTAGACACAATTTCTACTCCACAATCCACACTCTGCCTACACTCTGCCTACACTCTCCTCTATCGTACTACTCACGCTCTGCTGACTGCACACTCTCTGCTCCACACTACATACTACTCACTGCTGCATCCATCTACTGCAGACACGGTCACGTGACACTCTGCCTACTGCTCACGTGTCTACGCGGGTACCTGTCTGGACGCACTCTGTCACTCCTACTCTACTCTCTCTACTACTCTCTCTACTCCTCTACTCTCTACAGATACACTCATGAGAATCACTCCGCACACACTCCCTCTCACACGCACTCTCACTCCCACACGCACTCTCACATCCACTCCCTCGCTACTACACGCCTACACCCCGCCCTACTCTACCTCTACCTCTACCACAACCCACCTCCTCCCAAAACCCTCAGTCCTCTACTGCCAGAACCTCGTCAGGTATTCTCAATCACTCCTTCCTCCCCTTCTACATACAATGTCTCACCCTCCTGGAATCTCAGACAGCACGACTATGGAAACTACCTCGCCTCCTTCTTCTTCCCCGCCCATCTCAGGCCCTACTTTTGGGCTATCAGGGCCTTCAACATTGAGCTCGCTCTCATCAGAGAATCTGTCAAGGATCCCACTATCGGAAAAATGAGAATGGTCTTTTGGAAAGACACCCTAGACAAAATGTCCAAAGTATGTTCTAGGGAGAAAAATTTTTAGCTGATCTGATCCGCTTGATTTGATCTTCACTTGCCATCTCATTCCATTCATTAAAAAAAAAATATTCCCCCATCACAGGGATCACCACCAGACCAACCCGTTGCCAAAGTCTTATCCGCCGCAATAACTCAATATAAGCTCTCCTCAATTTGGTTCAAACGAATCGTTCAAGCCAGGGTACGATCAATCAATTATTGAAATCAGTTTTCTCTGTCTCTTTTTGTCACTCATTACTGATTCTCCTCCAATCGACAATCCCATATTGAATCGCCTAACACATTTCTCTTTTCCAGGAAGACAACTTGGCCGATAAACAGTTCATGTCCATTGCAGATCTCGAAACCTACAGCGAAAATACGGCTTCTTCACTACTCTATCTTCAGTTGGAACTGTTGGGCGTCAAAAATGTGCAAGCAGATCACATAGCAAGTCATATCGGCAAATCCATCGGAATCGCTACCATACTAAGGGGTACCGCTTTCCATGCTAGGAATAAAAGAGTCTATTTACCTGCCGACATTTGCGCCAAGGTATGTGTGCTATTTCGATATATCTTGGTTTAAACATTAATCTCGACCTCTGATCTGACAACATCACTGACTAAATCCGCTCTTTTTTCACAAATTACAAAAAGCATGGTCTCTCTGCCGAAGAAATAATTAGAACCGGCCCCTCCGAAAAATTAAACGACACAATATTCGAAATTGCAACCACCGCCAACGATCACCTCATCACTGCCAGAACGCACTACAGCCAAACAAACCCTCCACCTACATCCGCATTTCCCGTCTTCCTGTCTGCGGTAAGAGATTCATCTCATTCCTCTGTTTCTATCGGTTGCCTTGATGTCCATTGTACCTAATATACTGTCTATTCACTTTTTCTTTCTTGTTTACTAAATTAAAACACCTCAAAGGTACCAACGACGGTATTCCTGAATAAACTAGAGTCCACAAATTTTAATATATTCAATCCTAAAATACTCAGCAAAGAAGCAACGCTGCCGTGGAAACTGTGGAAATCGAATTGGCTAAAGAAATTCTGATGGCGCTTGTTGATTGTCGTGCCATATTTATCATGGGTGTTTTATTTGTATTAAGAGATCCAAGTGAACTTGGGTAAGGTGATGGCTTATTCATTTTCTCTACGTTAATGGAAATAATGAAAATGGAAAAAGTAAATCAACAATAGCGAAAGAATGTGGTATAACCCATGTTCCAAAGTTTCAGCGTTTTTCTTGTTTGGTGTGTCGCGTTGGAGAAACGGAGGACACGGGTCTCTAGTTACTAGCGGTTTAGCCACATTCTTAGCAATACTTGTACCAATTTTCACATTGCAGTTGTAACATCAGTGTATCCTAATTTCTGTTGGTACAATTAATCCATGATACCGTATTCTTGAATCGAATGCATCACTGATCGTAATGCAGGCCGATGCAAGGGCCGGATTGGCAATCGTAAATACAACTGGTATTTATTATGCAGACGGGAACGGCCATGTCAATGATAAAATTATATAAATATTTTATGTGCTGTGATATAATATGGTTATGCTCAAATCGACACAATTTCTATATTCCATGGACATGTCCATTCACCCACCAACTCTAACTCGGACTTGCGTTACTTCGCTCGTGCTTTCAATTCGACAATCTCGCTCATTTTTGACCTCTGGACATTCCTTTTCAATTCGGGTTCTATCTCATCACAGTATCATTGGTCAACACTACATTCTGACTATGACACCATGACCGACACATCCCCGCTCTCCTCTCTATTCAGGAAGGAGAAACCCCTCCTCTACGATCTCGTCGTAGTATCCGAATGGAAACCCGACCTCCAAGACCACCACCGTCCTTCCTTGGACTCTGAAAACAAACAATCTCTCTCCCAACGAATCCTTTCTTCCCTATCTACAAAATTATCTACTTCCCTCGGTACATCTGCTTTTTCTTCCTCTGTCCCGCCTGCGGTCGTCTCGGCGTTTCCCCAAATACAACCCTCCTGGCATTTTGCGTTTACCCCGCAAACAGAGTACCTCGCTATATTCCAAGATCGTTCTATAGAATTCCGAACCTCCCAAAACGAATTTTCAGTTCCAATCGCTACATTTACGACCGTCAAAGATAAATACCCACAATGGAGAAAACTATCGTGGAGTCCCGACGGTAGATTTTTAGCGGCAAGTGGTAGCGACGGTCGAATCGACGTCGTCAGAGCATCGGATGCGACTTTGATTTTCTCAATATTACCACGTCGTCATTCCTCTTCTTCTGTTTCTCCTACATCTCCGACATCACCGACCCCGATCCTGTCAATGAATGATCCAAACACGGATAACGTCACGTTTATTGAACCGTTGGCGGGTTTACAATTCGTGGAAATGAAACGTTCCAGAGATCGTTGGGCGTTCGAAAATTATCATTATCATTATGAGTTACTCGCTATCGGGTACGATGGAATCTTAAGATCATATTTATTCAATCCTCCTCCTCCTTCACCTTCTTCGCCGCCGGCTTCGCGTTCAAGTATCATGAAAACAGAAAGAAATCAGAATGAAACGAACGAACAAGAAGACTACGAAATGGGTGTAGCATATTTAAAAGAAGATAGAGGCGATCCTGGTAAATTTGTGTTTTTTCATTCATTCTCATTCAGAAAATGCTATACAGTTGTCATGGACGTTGCTATTGATCCAAGGAAAAATCAACTCTACGTCACGGGTAAACGTCGAATCCCTAAACTCTCTAAACACTCTAAACTCGACAAAAAAGAAATACCGGAATCTCAATCATCGTTGACAGAATTGTTACCCATGACGTGTTGGAAACTGAGTTACGCTCGACCGTTTTATCAACTCGTTGGGTCCATTGAAACGCCTTTGTCACCGGTGACTTCTCCAACTTCTCTGTCCACCGAAACTTCGTTTCCGATGAATGAACGCGGATTTGTAGAGTCCGTGGCGAATATGGTATCCTGGTGGCGACAGAATACCGAGATGATTAAAAACACGGAAATGAAAATCAATTTGGCACCTTCAAGACGGTTATCTGTTTCTGTTGATTTTGAAGGAAACTTGACTTTGTATGATGTTTCTAATGATGATGTCTTGTTGTTGGAGAAATGGGATCGCAAGACGTTACTCGATATTGTGCACAAGAATCCACCCAAAAATTCTCTGGTATCGTCAAAAACAGACGAAAAGGAACAAGGAGAAGAGTCAAAACAAGAACAAGAACTGACGAAACCAGAAGAGGAAGAAGAAAAAGAAGAAATGTATTCCACTGATCGATTGGTATCGGTGGATTGGTGGTCTGATAATAGTTTAATCCTAGTTTGTCACAGTGGAGCCATGGTTGTCGTGAATTTACCAAATCTGGAGAACATGATGAACGGGAAAACCGAATACTTCAACATCAATGTCCCCATCACGACACCATTTGAAGATAAATTTTTTTTACTCGATTGTCAAATTACGACGCAACGAATGCGTTATAGATCTACACATCCTGGATCGTACGCCACGTCTTCATTCTCCGTTGACACAACCTTCAATGATTCCGAGAGGGAACAAGAAAATGGAGATAGTATTTTACAAAAAGTATCAAAAGGAGTGACAATATCGTTTCGTTATTTAACGGATACGTTTCTCTGGAATTTTGATTCTGAACCAATTTCTTCTTCGTCTACGATTATCAACGTTTCTAAACGCCATTACCGACTCATTCAATTCCGTCAGACCACCCCTCAAGAAATGCTTCTCCGAAAATTGGTTTCCCAGAATTACGGCGAAGCGTTAGAACTAGCCCAAACGTACGATTTAGATACCGACATCATTTATCAGTGTCAATGGAATAATACCCTAGAAATAGATAACTACAGTATCACCAATTTCTTGGGTAAAATTAAAGACAAACATTGGGTACTACAAAGTTGTTTAGAAAAGATTCCTTCAACACCAACAGCGACACAACTACTACTAGAATACGGTCTCGAAAAAACTAGTATCCTCAAAGACAAACTTTCAGGCAACATCAATGTCTCGGAATTAGACGAAGAAACATTACTTTACTCTGAATTCCGTCTTTTATTCCTCCAATACCTTGACCGATTATCCCTCTACACCTCCATCATGGCTCTTTCACCTACTCCAAATCCGTTAACCTTGATTCCTAAACACCATCAAAAACTGATACCCACCCACCCCACATTTTCTGATATATTCAATTTATTCCGAGAATTCGATCTCGTAGAATTATCAATGTATTTCGGGAGTATCCGCGAATTCGAAATTTTAAGCATCATCATGGAATCGAGCGGTACGGAAGTTAAAAAATGGAAGTGGACTGTGTTGGAGAGTATACCCGAAGTTGTGGATCCGGAAGAGTATAAACAATTGTTACCGAGGGAGAATGAACGTGAAGGTTTGGGCTGGTTTCTTTTGGACTTGACAATGGTTCCATATGAATGACACTCATGAGGATAATTCTTATTCTTAGATTCTTTGGTGTCCTCGGGTACACCAACTTCCTTTTCGTCTCCGGCTCATCGACCATTGGATTTCATTGAAAATACTCCACTAAAATCGTACCTCAATTTCACGGTCAAATCACCACCAACTCCACCCGACTCTTCAACAAAATGGTACACTGATCGAGCGATCACTATTGAATCTAAATCAGGGTTAATCAATCACTCTCTTAAACTGATTCAAATGGGTATAGAATACGGAGTTCCGGGGTTAACTCATTTCGAACGAAAATTGAAAACTTTGAAAACATTGGTATATCACGTTTACACTGTAGACGAATTTTCAAGTTCAGAAGACCGATACGAACGGTCTAGAAAATCAAGGAATGAAGAAAACGACAAAAAAGAAATTTCGGAAATGGGGGTATCGGAGATAATTCATTTATCGGATTTACAAATTTTGAATTTATTTTTTAAATATGTTACAAAGGATACTATCGTTCACGTTACAAAATCTTTTGTCCTCCCTTTTTTAAATTCTATCCCTCCTTCTTCCCTATCCGGGTTACCAGAACTTTCAAAACTCCCACTTTCGTCATTTTCATCATCGTCTTCATCCTCGTCGTCTTCGTCGTCGGCGAGTCAAATCGAACCGATTCATTTATTGTATCATTGGCTCCTGAATTGTTCAAATTTAGATTTTGTGGCTTCTATTTTTGAAACTTCGAAACCGGATTTAGACGATTCAGAACGAATTATCAAACGTGACATTGATTTAGCTGAATTGGGGTTGACGATTTTATATTCATCTCAAGAAACTGATAATTGGAACATAATGAATAAGATTTACGAATGTTTTCCTGATTTCGAAGAAGACGAAGACTTTGACGCCGAAGTCGATTTAGACCAAACCGAACCCGAACAATACGAGAAAGAAAATATACGGTCAAAATTGATCAACCAAATTAATACCCTCGACATTCACCTTTCTTTTGCAGAAATCTTGTACACATATCATACCCCCCATTCCCTAAATTTCATTAAATCACTCAAAGGCGATAAACCCTCACAATCAAACCTGATTAAACAAGTTTGTTATTCGGGACGAAAACCGGTAGACGGGATCGTGGCTGGATTGTTGAATAGGGAACAAAGGTTTGGTAGTGACAATGAATGGAAGGTGTTGGGGGAGGAGTTGTATCGGTTTTGGGAGGCGGGAATGTTTGATCAATTGGAGAAAAGAGAGATTGTGGTGGAATGGGTGGGCGCGTTGTTGAGTGAAGGCAGTATCCTTTTTTCTTTTTCTTTTTTCTCTTTTTTTGAAGAGAATGGGTACCACAGTTCAGTATAACAGATGATTTCCTTGACCGTTTTCAACTCTAAATTAGAAATTCATTTAGCAAAGGAAATTTTATTCCCGGTTTCAAAATTGCCACCGTTACCGGTGAATGTGTCTGAAGAGTTGGTCTTGAATGCCGCGAGAGAATTTTTCGATAACGCTGATGTCGCGGATATTCATAAAGGCAACATGAAATTAGCGTATAAATGGTTAGAATATAACTTTGAATTTCGTAAGGTGATACCAGAACTGACTTTGAGTTTGTGAAATAGTCTTCGAATTCATCCGATCACACCGTCTATCCAAACCGAACTGAATCTGATCGAAGCAACACATCAATTAGCAAAACTCAATGTCTCATTGAAACCTCCCATTCCTATCCTCCCTATCCAAGTTCGCCTTCACCCGGACAAATTAGACCTTATCGCCATTGCCCTCGATACTTCACCTGATGCGTATCGACACCCTGATCGTATGTTGACTCTAGGTTCTCAATTGTTAGGAGACAATGTTACCGTTGCTGCCAGAATTCGCGGGTTACTAGTTACCTCTGCCATTCAACATTCTGATTTCGAGGTATCATTTCAACAATGTGAAATTTTAATAGACATGGTGACACCGTCTGTTCAGAATCAAGTTTCGGAAAGAGTTAAAATCTCGGGTGAAGATCAATCCGTGATTCAAAGTGTTGCTTGTACTTGTTGTTATTCTTTAGCCCAGGAAATTCAGTTTAAAGATTACCACAAGAAATTGGTACTCTTGAGATTCGCAATGACTGTGTGTCCGAAAGATGAAATTCCGGATGTATTAAATTTATATCGAAATTTAGAAATGGAAATGATGGTGGCAGAGTTGGGTCTAAAAATGGAGGAGTTTTCATATGATAATGTGATTGATCAGTTACGAAAAACTGAAATCAATGATCCCGTTGAATTGGGATTGAAAAACTCAAGTATCCCTCGACATTGTTTCTACGGTGCAGAATTAAACTCGGGGGATACGAATGCCGAAAAATTATCAGAATCAGTTCGACAAACGTACGGATTGACGAACGAATCAGAGACACCTAAACAGAACTTGATTCAAAAATTAAATGTACTAAGACGAGCAGAGGTTGTGCAAACTGGTAATCGAGTGCGAAAGTTGAAACATATTCAGGAATTCAAATCGATGGATAAGTTACAGCAAAAATATGATTTAAATGATGTTTTGTTAAAGTTGTGGTCTTGTGATGTTCCTTTTGCGCTAGCGACTGCTTTACAAAGAAACGACGTAAGGAATATATTTCTTTTAGACATCCTGGTTAAAGTGTCACTGACTTGTCGAATTTTTGGATTTTCAAATAGACCGAGAATTTACGTGACGCACTCGCTTCTCTTCCGCCGACACTACGTAACCATTACCTCCGTTTCTTTATATTTGCTGTCAAATATTTATCCACGCGTTTACACGTTTCCGGTAATCTCTCAGACAAGACTCTCGAAACGCCAATTCTCCCGCCATTCCATGAATACACTATCGCCGAATTAGAAACCGCTTTCAAACAAGTATCAACAATTCCGGTAGTTTCTAACCACGATTTAGAACAAGAATTACAATTGTTAGCTTCATATGCAAATGAAGCCCTCGATGAAGTACAGAAATTGTTTGGTGATAGATTGTTAAAGGTATACTATCAATGTTTTAATATGATCGTTCAAACATTGTACAACTAAATTCGCTGTTGTCTTAGGCTATCCAAACAGCAGGAAAAGTCGATGTAGACCGGTTCCATGCTGATTCGCAATACCGATATGATTCGATTATTACAATGTCCAAGACTATTCAGATCGAGGAAATTGATAACGCTTGTTTCTTGGCGAAACAGTATAATATTCCTTTGATTGAGGTAACAAAATTATTTGTTTTGAGGGTTTGGTTGTAGCCTGATAATTAACCGTTTATCCTTGATAAGGTGTCGTTGTCGTTGGTGGAACATATTTTGACATCTGACCGTTGTAAAAATGTTACCACGGAAATCGAGAGTTTGATCGACAAGTATGTGAAACAGTATATTGAGTCTGAAAATGATTTGGTTATGAAGCATCTAGAGAGAATGTATCCATCGGTAAAATGATTTGTTTTTATTGTTGTTATTCGAGTCGTTGGAAATGTTCTGACTTGGTTGGTTTAGGTTGATTCCAAGTCTCATGACCAGTTAAAACTGTTTTTTAAAGTGTTCATACAAACGGCTGAAAAGTCTGCAACAATCGTAAGTTTCATGATAAGTCATAAATGTTTTATTAATCCGAGTGTTTGGGTCTGTTTTAACTATATTAATATTACAGAACAAAGAAGTATCAGCGCAAGCAAAATCACGACTTGATGTATTAAATTCGGTTTCTACCATAAAACCACTCCACGATGTCGATATCCGTCGTCTAGAGTCAATCATATTCGAACAAAACGTTGAAAACTTCAAAACGATAATCAAACCGGCCGTAGATCACGCCAATGTCAACAAACTACTCGACTTGATTACCACATTATGCAAACTAAAACCGACACCTCCTTTCCATGTTGCTTCATCTAGTCGTCAAGAAAAGCTAGTAAAAGAGATATTCGTCAGTGCTGTTTATTTCTTGTATATTCATTATATACTTGGTGATACCAAATACCCGTTAGTATAACTCTTCTTATTAATCTTTAACGCAATTGGAATGTTAACATTGAAGAGAATCAGATTGTCGGCCAAGATTAATAAATGTATTGAAAATCTTGAGCATTTGGAAATTGAAGATATGATGGATATCGTTAAAGCTATTCTTAAAACCGACAAGGTTTGTTCGTGTTCTTTAGGGAATGTAAGACAAGACTGTTGTGGCGTTAGAACTAACGGTTGCTGAATATGAAAATAGTTCCGCGATATAGACTTTTCAATTCGAGAAAAATTGTTTGCTTCTTCTCTTGAAATATGCGAAGAAAAAATGGATCTATCCGAGAATCAGGTATCATATATACTTTGTCGTTGACAATACACTTCAAACCACGAAACACTAACCATGCTTTCAGGCCCAAATTAATGTATTCATTACCGATTTACAAGCTCGTCTTGATCATCTCGGATTTATCAATTCAGTGTTGACAATAACTGATTCAACTGACGGGTCCGTGATTGATCCTGTGTTCATTGACGACTTGGAATCTTTCGAGTCCTTTAATATCTCTAAAGTATGTGACTTGATTAAATGAGTGGCATGTTTTCTTGAATACTGATTGTCGGTGGTTGTAGGTTCGAGCGGTTATACGCAAATTAGTGTTTTCCGCTATTTCACCTTACCTCGTAAAAGAGTTTGTTCGACTGTATAATCAACTTCAGACAGCTTCAGATTCATTATCGATGACAGAAGCGTATAAAGAAGTGACATTGGAGGTTTTAGAGTACATTCGTCATCCAGATAGGTTTGTTGGAACAACTCATTGTATTAAAAAATAGACCAAGTAGGGAAGTAACCTCTTTCGAATCTGTCGAGCAGCGATACGCGAAGTTCTGTCTCGACGCTTGATAATTTGGTGAAGAGTGTCGTGACGTACCCGTTACAGGACGAAACTGAATCGTGGTTAAAAGAAATCAAAGATTGTTTGTATGAGTGTATTAAGGATGCCTTGGCTAAGGAAAATGTCGAATCAGCACGAATGAAACTGTGTGAGATTATGGAAACGGTTAGTTCGTTCTTTAAATGAAGCAAATGTCAGTTGGTATTGGTTAACATTAGTTTTACTTAGTACTTTGAAGTACACACAGAAGACGAAGAGTATCTCGATTTTCTGAGACTTGAGGCAAAAACAAAGGCTACTTGGGGTATTCAGGTTTGTTTTAGGATCAGTTAGCGGGTGCTATCATTGCAGGCCGGGTATCAACGAATTTTATTTGCTTAGATTACTCGAACTGAAATCTCAAGTCCCGCTTCCCTGCAGTCACTGCTCTTCAGGCTTCTAACTGAGACCACTCAAGTCGAGAAATTCAAGCAATTCGTATCTATTCTTTCGCAATGTACGGAAAAGTCTCTGCGGAACTCAACTGACGACTCCCCTCGCGTCGGAGACTCGGTGATTGTGTCGAATGAAATTAGTCAGAATTGGTTAGAGGCTTTTCAATGGATGATTGGTCACGGTAGACCTGAATTGATGCTGGAAACGCGATCCAAGTTTGTTGGGGTGACTTTATTGACAGAAAACGTACTTATTATTTTTATTCCCTCGTAAGAGTTTTCGCCGGCTGACTGTTTCGTAAATTTTCTTATATTCTTCTAATGCTTAGCACGAAACAACGCTCTACAGTCGCTTATCTGAAAAAAACGATTCTTTCACTATTTCACTCCATCTTGGCCTGTCTTCTACATACAGTTCAATCTATGCTGCATGCATATTAACAATACAAGAATTATTAAGTTCCTCGCCGCCTGAAGCTACCTCTCAACAAAATGACCAACAGTCGCGTCCGGAACGATGTCAGAGACTTATGAACGATAGAACAACACATTTACTACTATTTCTACGGAACGGTTTTCAGCCGTTCATTTCTACACCGCTTTGGAAAGCGATGATAAACACGTTAATAACCTTACCAGTATCTTCTAAACCAACTTCAGTTGCAAAATCAGAAATTCATCACCAACTTATCCAGTCTGTCATAAAAAAAATCGTGGCATCTGATGATATACCAAAAAAAGAATTATTGGGTACACTTTTGATGGCTCGCTACTTTAATCTTCATCCTATCATTCAAGAAGAACTGGTTACGAAGAAAGAGTGGTTTGGGAAATTATGGGAACGATTAGCTAGAGTAAGCGGTGTTACAGCGAGCGAACAAAAGATTGGTAAGGAAGAAGATCATGATGATGATGACTGGCGGTTCTGCGAAAATCAGGTGGACAGAGAAACTATTTTATTAAAACGTTGGATCAATTCTTGAAGGGGTGTCATCCGATCTAGATAATAAATGCAATAATGAAATAGCTTCTGTTGGTTGATCCCGCAATTCCTCATCTATTAACAATCAGCGGGGGCAACAATACACTTGGCTCATCCCAGACTTCTGTTCTGTGGAGGAATTGGATGGCCAATGATGTGAATGTTGTAAGTGGGTCAAACTATATGACGTCACCAGATGCGCGCAAATCCAGAGTTGAAAACAAAATATTCTGAACCAAAACTCTTTGGTATCTGATCCTTTCTAATTTCTTGTTAAAGTCATGTCGAAAGTAAGTCCTGACATGAACAAAGCTTTAAGGGAATTGAGAGAATTATTGGAGGATGATATTCAGAAGAAAAATGTCACGGCCGCCGAGTATGGCGAGGACATATTAAAAATTACTGATGATGTTCGTATTTCTGAATGTTTTTTGTGTTGTACTTTACATTTCAGAAAACTTTTGATCGACTGCTAATGCCGAACTCAATCTATCTGACTCTTAAAAACTCATGCTCCAATTTATCGTAGACACTTGCCAGATTTTTGATCGCGCGGGAGAACATTGTGGTAGGAGCAGTCAACTTCCTAGCGAATAACAATATCATATAACATAGCGTTAAAAATCAGGCAAAAGCTTATACACAATTGTTAACTTCGTATCGCTATCGACATGCACAAAACCTGGACAAAATATTCAGTTCATTTCCTCAAGACAGCAGTCATTCTCGATTGTCTTCCGACGAATCAAAATGTATTCCATATCCTATTAGAAGACATCCGTTTATTCCCGATCACAATCCACCATATAAGCAGTTGAACGATAGGATACTTCAAGTGGTGAAATACCTCGGGGGCGGGTCATTCCATGGATTCGCGAAAAGTGGGGCGTCGGTGTTCATTGAGAGAGTTGGTGAGTTTTTTGCTGCTGCGCACTTTTTAGATTTGAAAGCAACATGTGTTGTATTAACTTATAAACAAAGGACTATATGATATCAAAGGACTCTACAAATCATGCGCCAAAACCGACCTTGAATGGACTCATTGCATTGTGAATGAATGTTGTTTCGAGGTCATAATGTCAAGGTTACTGATTGGAAAATCAGGTGGTGGAACTGAAGAATCGCACAAATCCAACATAAAATTCAACGATAAGATGTTTGTAATATTCGATTGCAGTGGCATGGGATGGCATCGTGCGTTATGATTTTTATAATATGTTCAACTGTGATGCAATGCTGATATACCGCTCTCGCTTTTCCTTTCATACAAGAATTTCATATGCCTGCACTACCGTATCTTCGCGCTATCACCCAAATCGATCAGGATTATTATCCCGAGAGATTAGAAAAAGTTGTGTTAGTAAACGCACCAGGTGAGCATCATTTGGTCTGTTCAAATGTAGGACCTGGACTAGTCTAATCAGTGGCTCAGGCATGTTTTCACGAATTTGGTCAATAATTAAAGGCTGGATTGACAAGAAAGTCGCGGACAAGGTGATGATACTTGGAAGCAATTATCAGGTCCGCCACACTATGTAATCGGATAAATGTTTCAATTTGTTAACATGAATTTTACAGAGTACTCTCCTGGATTTGGTGGATCCGACGACTTTGCCCAAATATCTGGGCGGGCAGTGTGTTTGGTGAGCTAATCTATTATTCTCTCACTTTAGCTTGAAAATATTAATTGAATACTTTTCTCTCACAGCAACATTGAAGGAGGTTGTGTACCTGTTCAGAAAGATCTGTTGCTGAGAGTTGAAGAATGATTGAGCAGCTGTTGATACGTATTAAGCAAATAAATGAACTGTTATGCGGAATCAGCATCACAAGTTTGGATACTGCTTGTCAGTCAAATATAACTTGCGAGACTGCTGTCTGTCTTTATTGAGTGAACGGGTTTGATTGCTGTCTATTGTTCTGACAGACCCAGTTCAGTGAATCAATCGATGTATGGAATAATGTCATTTCTTGGACTTTCCATGAGAGCGAAGGGAAACTCGTCCCCCTTCCGTAATACTGGGAAACTTGACGATAGTTATCAATGGCTATCATTCCTGGGAATTCAGCCCTTCGGCCTTCCCCTGTCTTGATAGATTCGCTACCTTTCTCTACCCGTTCTAGACCAGGTCTCGAATACTTTGTGTCTGGTGTCATGGGTTGGATTGTTGTGCATAATCGGTAATTAGTGGCGCGGATGAAGAAACACTGAGCGAACGGAAGCAGTACGGAAGCGCGAGTCAGAACACAATACGCCAATATTCACACCGATTATGATGCTGAATAGTAATTGAAAATGGCGATTGTCTGACCAATTATAGTAATTGTGACTCAAACTCAAGCCATTGCTCCCATTACTCTCACATTTGTACATAAGTCGTGGATTCCTCAATCCTCAGTCGATGCGGTCTACATAATTTCCTCTGCCCTATAAGAATAACGATGTCGTCCGTGCCAACATCGAACCCTGACCTTATAAACGCCGAAAATGGCCCTCACTGCCGTAACAGTGATGTTCACTTGGTGAATATTGACTCCGCCAAACCCAAAATTCCACCTATTCCTCCCACTGACAGAATCGACATCGCATTCGAAAATCTTACGTATGATATTACAGTCGTCGAACAGAAGAAGCCTAAATCAAAGAGCATTTTAAAAGGACTCGACGGATATTTTAAGGCTGGAAGATTAAGCGTTATTCTAGGTAAGTCAGTTGGAAATGATATGGTTCTGCAATGGCGAGCCATGCTCGGTCAGGATAGACACTGCTATATCACAAATTATTAACCGTGGCCTTGACACTCTTCAATCACTTGTTGATCTCCCACAGGTGCGTCTGGAGCTGGGTACGTAAATAAGAAGTCATGTAAGTCAGAAACTGGCCAAAAAATTGACTGAAGTGACTACCCATTTTTAGTAAAACATCCCTGCTTAACGTGATTGCTGGCGAGGTGAAAGTTGGATCACTCGGTGGAAATCTTTACATGAATGGTCAAGCGACCACAGGAAGTGTCGTTAAACAAACATCCGGATTTGTTCACCAAGATGACGTTGTTCTTGGTACGATGACAGTTGAAGAAGCTATTTTTATGTCGGCCAAGCTTAGGTTACCGAAAAAAATGTCGATTGCTGAGAAGCAAATCAAAACTCACGAGATTATTGACATGCTGGGTCTTCGCAAATGCATGCACACTCCTATTGGTACTCCAGAGCGAAAGGGAATTAGTGGCGGCGAAAGAAAAAGAACATGGTATGTATTGCACAATTCCTGTTGTTTTTGGCTACCACCTCTAATGTGTCAATTTATTGAATTATATCATTTCTGTATAACCTCTTCCTCTTGGATTGATACTCTGAAACTGTCAGTATGGGAATGGAATTGGTGACAAATCCTTCTGTCCTTTTTTGTGATGAGCCGACTTCGGGTCTTGGTACAATAATTACTCCACCGACTTATCCTGTCCACTCTGAAAACTGGCTAACGCATTATTTGCAAAGATACGTTCACCGCATATGCTGTCGTGAAATTGCTTTCGGAGTTGGCTCACAGTGGTCGAACGTAAGGCGACTTAATTCTGGACTGCATAGACAGCGTTGGTTTTTTTAACTCTTATCTCCAAGTGTCATTGCCACTCTTCACCAGCCGTCTTCTGAAATTTTTCATTTAATCGATGACCTCTACATCATGGCGGAGGGCGAAATTATGTATTACGGTGAGGCGGAGGCCTCTATTGAATACTTCTCTACCCACGGGTACAAGTGTCCCCAGTTCTCCAATCCTGCTGATTGTTTGTATATTGCTGTTCAGAAGTGGCATATCTTATTATATCACTAACGTGGATTTTCAAAATGGTCGGATGATAGACTACTTCATGGATATCCTTAACACCACCGTAACCACGAATGGTGGACCTTTCACCGCGACCGAAAGAATTGGAAAGCTTTTACAGGCGTGGAAAAAATCAGGCCAATATCAACACCTATATAAGTCCATACAGCATCCAGAAAGAATCGAGGGTGTCCAAGTCAAAAATTTTCGCAAAATGGCAAGCTTCCAAGATCAATTTTCAGTGTTATTCCGGCGTGCATTCAAGAATGCAATGCGCAATAAGCTCATTGTCAAGGCAAAGTTCGCACAGATTCTTTTTATGTCGATATTGATGGGATTGATTTTCTTGGTGAGTGCTGCTGCATCAAAGAATTTCTAATTCCTTGCTCTCATGCTAAGATTCTTCTGTTACAGCAAGTTCATAAAAGGAGTCTTGCTGCCCAAATTCAAGATAGAACTGGTGCGTTGAATGATTCACAAATTCAATTATTGCTTTTGTCTGGGCTGACTTTTCTTCGGTACAGGTGCTCTCTTTTTTGTCGCTGTTAATATGGTAGGGACAATTTTATGACCTTGCGTCTTCATTATTCTGAAATTATTAACCTCCATGAAACCGGTCAGGTGATGTCTACTGCGATGGGAATGTTGACCGTTTTTTTCGCTGAAAAGGTATAGAGTCTGCTAAACACTCTATAAGGAGTCTATTAATATAAACTTTTCTTGGGCATTAGCAAGTTTTCCAGAGGGAATTTGGTTCGGGTTATTACTCGTTACCGGCGTATTTCCTCACGAAACTTGGAGTTGAATTACCGTTTCAAATTATTCTTCCATTTATTTTTGCCGCAATTTTCTATGTTCGTATACTTAATTACCATTGTCATTGATAGTGAGGCAAACCCGTCTAATTAGCTTTTGTTAGTGGCTGGTCGGATTCCAAGATGATGCCGGAAAATTCCTGATCTTGGCTGCCTGCACAATCCTACTGTCATTATCAGGAACAGCTATAGGAACACTTTCGGCTTGTGCTTTCAATTCTCTGAATATGGCATTAGCAATTATTCCCATGCTTCTGCTACCTCTGATGCACGTAATCCTATTGCCAAGACATCGATAATGCTATGTTAAAGGCTGACAATAATAATTATTCCAGGATTTTTTCCGGCCTTTTCGTCAACTCTGGTAACATTCCTGTATTCCTTGATGTAAGTAGAAGATTCATTCCTTTAGCGCGTTGATGTATTCAAATAAACTGATAACGATTTCTACACAGTGGATCAAATACCTGTCCCCCATGAAATACGGTTTCGTTGCTATGGTCAAAAATGAGTTTGAGGGTTTAAACATGTGTGATCCTAATAACCCCAACGCTTGTGTGAAGGGAGAAAAAGTTATTACTGATTTGGGTCTTGATGATCAAGGTATACTGTATAATCTAGATGATATCACTACCTCCATTTATGCTATCAGACAAAACTCATCATGTTCCTATTTCGATTCCACAGGAAGCATCTTTTTAAACATTATTGTTTTGATCTGTCTCTGGTTGGCGCTTTTGATATTCTCATATCTTAGTTTATGGCGAATCATTCGGTCTGCTGCAAGAGTTGACGTCAGAGTTGATTCAAAAAGCACGATTGAGGGCACCGAAACAAAGGATAAAAATTGATTATATGAACGAGGAGAATATTATTATCAGATTATGTCGATGGCTTACGTATTATGCTTATTGATTTATTCGCTGTTTTATCCATGCTTTGAGAGAGCGGTCTGCTTCAAATGAGTTTGATGAAAGCGCACATGCGAATGGTTTGCCGCGCTTGACGGAGGCCTCCATTGATGATTGATCGACCATGTATAAATTTATCAATACATTCGTTTTCACATGTGAATTCCCCGCCTTGGGTTGCGTTTGTGCATTTACTATAGCGTTCAGCTAGAACTTTTCCTTCCCATTGTCATTTTGCCGTCTGCCCAATAATGGGTAGATGCTGGACTTGGAACTATACGATGGTCTACACTTAGTATGTCAAGGTAGAATTCATGATTCAATCACATAGCTGCTGCACGTTTACGGTATCTCGATTCTGAAATTAAATCGTATATCGTACTTGTGGCTTCGCGGCAAAATCGCGCGGATGAAATGTCCGAGTGGCTGACTAACAAAATGTAATTTTCCTCGACAATTCATGATTGTGAGCTGTTGTGATTGTGTTCCCAAGAATAGTAGGAAGTAAACTAAGCATCCCTACGCTGTGCACTCTGTTGTATCTTTCAAATTCGTAGTTACAGAAGATTTTCATTACTGTAGGACATTGATTGTACTGGTTTCCTTTCTCCCTATTGAAACATGACTACTTCGCCTACATCCAGTTCTGACCAAGCCAATGCAAAGAGCCCTCCTCAAACTGGAGGAGAAGTTCACATGGTGGATATGAATTCCGCTCAACCCACTATTCCGCCTATTGCCCCAGGGGATAGAATCGATATCGCTTTCGAGAATCTTACTTATGATATCACCGTAGTGGAACAGAAAAAGCCGAAAACAAAGAATATCTTGAAAGGAATCGATGGTTGTTTCAAAGCTGGAAGATTAAGTGTAATTTTGGGTAAGAACTTATTTGCAAGTGAATTTCCTGTCGGGATAAGCCTTCAATATTTGGATACTTAAACAAAATTCATGCATAATCTAACTGGATTGTTCTTGTCCTTCAACTCGCCTTTGATCTACGACATTGATTTAGGTGCTTCCGGAGCTGGGTATGTACATAGATGAAATCAACTATTTATGTAATGCAATGACTCACCTGAGGTGAATTTCCCGTCAATAGTAAAACATCGCTCCTAAACGTCATAGCGGGTGAAGTGAAAATCGGATCACTCGGTGGAAATCTTTACATGAATGGTCAAGCAACCACTGGAAATGTTATCAAACAAACATCTGGATTTGTTCACCAAGATGACGTTGTCCTTGGAACGATGACAGTAGAAGAAGCGATCTTCATGTCCGCTAGACTCAGGTTGCCCAAAGAGATGCCGATTATGGAAAAGCAAGCGAAGACTCAAGAGATCATTGATATGCTCGGTCTTCGAAAATGTGTCCATACTCCAATTGGTACTCCAGAACGCAAGGGAATTAGTGGTGGGGAAAGAAAAAGGACATGGTAAGCTTCGGCGTTTCCCTTGTTACAGCTATACTCCCCTCAATAATCCTCATTCACATTCCTTCATCAAAATTCACTCTGTGACATTTACTATATATGTTCGATGTTATCGCACGGCAATCCTTATGCAGCATGGGAATGGAATTGGTGACCAATCCTTCGGTCCTTTTCTGCGATGAACCGACGTCTGGCCTTGGTACACCTATTTTCGATTGACTTCTAACACTTTTTGATGGCTAACCTCCGTTACAGATACATTCACCGCATACGCGGTCGTGAAGTTGCTTTCAGAGTTAGCCCGCAGTGGTCGAACGTGAGCATTTAATTTTTGATTTCCGTCCCATTACGGAACGGTCTAATTAACCCTTGTTATTAAGTGTCATTGCCACTCTTCACCAACCGTCCTCCGAAATTTTTCATCTTATCGATGACCTCTATATTATGGCTGAAGGTGAAATCATGTATTACGGCGAGGCGGAGGCTTCTATTGACTACTTCGCTAAGCATGGTTACAAGTGTCCTCAGTTCTCCAATCCCGCTGATTGTTAGTATATAGCTGTACACAATTATGTCCTTTCGTGTAGGGACACTGACCGTTAATTTACCTTTTTCTGGCGGACAGACTATTTCATGGACATTCTCAACACGACTGTCACCACGAATGGGGGTCCTTTCGCGGCGACTGAAAGAATTGGAAAGCTTTTACAAGTATGGAAGAAATCAGAGCAGTACCAGCAACTGATAAAATTGATTCAGCGTCCTGATCGGACAGAGGGAGTCCAAGTTAAACATTTCAATCGAATGTCGACATTCCAGGATCAATTTTCTGTTCTTTTTCAGCGCGCATTTAAGAACGCATTGCGTAATACTTTAATTGTAAAAGCCAAGTTTGCTCAAATTCTTTTTATGTCGATTCTCATGGGTTTGATTTTCTTGGTAAGTTTGCTGCATCAGAAAAACTGATATGTAATGTCCACTGATGTGTTGGTTTTATAGCAAGTGTATAAAAAAGGCATTTCTGCGCAAATTCAAGATCGAACAGGTGCGTCCGTCACTTTGTCTATCTTTACTTGGACGAATGCTAACCTGAATTTTTGCAGGTGCTCTCTTCTTTGTGGCAGTCAACATGGTCCGTGCAAACTCTATTCCTTCTCCACCGATTTTTTTATTTAAAGAATGCCTTCTTCTCTTAGGTGATGTCGAATGCCATGGGAATCTTGACAGTGTTTTTCGCTGAAAAGGTACAGCTATGATAAGCGACTATTTCATAGTTTGATTATTTCTAATACAAACTGTCCTCGCGGTCAATAGCAAGTCTTCCAGCGGGAATTCGGCGCTGGCTATTATTCTTTACCAGCCTATTTCCTCACAAAACTCGGGGTCGAACTACCATTCCAAATCATCCTTCCTTTCATTTTCGCGTCGATATTTTACGTTAGTATAAATCATTGCCTATATCGCTGTTATCATTATTCAACTAACTTTTTGAAATTGGGATCCATTTACAGTGGTTGGTCGGTTTCCAAGCTGATATCTGGAAATTCCTGATCTTAGCAGCCTGTACAATCATCTTATCATTATCCGGAACTGCAATTGGCACTCTTTCCGCTTGTGCTTTCAATTCTTTGTCAATGGCATTGGCGATTATCCCGATGCTATTGCTACCGTTGATGTAAGAACATGTGACGTATAGGAAGATCATTTGTATACTGGATATTTAACGGATTTATTTCATGTAGGATTTTCTCTGGTCTTTTCGTTAACACAGGAAACATTCCAGTTTTCCTTGATGTAGGTTAGATTTACAGTTATCGAACCCTTTGCCTATTGTATGATCCTAACTGATAATCCTTTCATAAAACAGTGGATTAAATACTTGTCACCCATGAAATATGGTTTCGTCGCTTTGGTCAAAAATGAATTTGAAGGACTGAATATGTGTGATCCTGACAACTCCAACGTATGTGTGAAGGGAGAAAAAGTGATTACTGATTTAGGTCTTGATGATCAAGGTAAATTCGAGAGTTCGATTATCTCATATTTGATGTATAAGTTTAAGACTGAGCTCATATTTCTTCAATTATTCTTTAACAGGAAGCGTCTTTTTAAACATTATTGTTTTAATTTGTCTTTGGGCGGCTCTATTGATTTTTTCGTACCTCAGTTTGTGGAGAATTATTCGGTCGGCTGCTAGAGTTGACGTCAAAGTAGATTCAAAGGACAAGAAAATCGGTAATATGTCTGAAATGAAGGAGAAATAATGATAGTGAAATAAGTTAGTTAATGAGTGTTGGTAGAATATTTATTGGATTTGTTTGCTTTATGCATCGAAGAACGTAATTGCTATAATTCGTCGAATAAAGCCAGATTGTACGGATTAGTTGGTGTCGCTAATGAGATCGTTGACGATACCTCGAAGATGTAAGAATGTTCAATATTTATTGATACAAAATACTGGAATTGATAAACGAAAACATCTGCATTACAAAAACAAGACTACAAGCTGCCCCGACTCTTTCTACAATAAAGAAACAATGCAGGCACACCGAAATATCATCAACTATGTACAAACTAAAGCTAAGAAATTTCAAGCTGCTTAATCACAATAAAACTATAATAATGAAAGAGTTATCTTCAATATGCGTTTACTTCAATCGATTTACATTCTCGCATACTCAGGCTCTTCATAACGTTGACTGTCGTAGCCACCGTATCCGTATCCAGAGTCTCGACTTGGACGACGATAGTAATCATCTTGTGAACGATAGCCGTCGCCTCTTCCGTAATCTCCGCGACCTTGGCCATACTGACCACCATACCCTCCTCGGCCTTGTTCGCGGCCGTAGTAACCACCTTCGTATTGATCGCGTGGATAACCGTACTCTTCACTTCCTCTTCGTGATCCGTACATTCCTTGCTCATCTTCACTGCGACGAGGATACATATCTTCCTGACCTTGACCACGACGCTGAGCACCCATAAATTCGTATCTATCACCGGTTCTAGGTTTACGATACTGTTCTTCATTGTCTTCACGA
The DNA here is from genome assembly GCA_025602915.1 of Paraphysoderma sedebokerense. Lineage (NCBI taxonomy): Eukaryota > Fungi > Blastocladiomycota > Physodermatomycetes > Physodermatales > Physodermataceae > Paraphysoderma > Paraphysoderma sedebokerense. The sequence goes on along the minus strand of JAHLJZ010000031.1, from coordinate 188,112 downwards.
CGTTTGGCACCCATGGATTCATATCTGTCTCCGCGATCTTGACCACGGCCTGTAGCCCTCTTGGCAGCGGAGGCGAGTTTAGAGCCACCTTTCTGAGCTTCGGCAGCTCCGCGACGCATGAAACCAGGAACGAACTGTCGAGTGAAGTCGAAGGTTGTTTTCTTCTCGGATCTTTGTTTAGTCTTCATGACGGTAAGTTGTTCATCAGCGTAATCGATCCAGTTGAGAATATTATCTTCGATAGCACGAGCAATGGCCTTTCTGAGTGTACCCTTAATCATACCACCTGCAAATTTGTAGAGAGTACTATAGATTATGTGATAAGGTTATTAAGTTGGCCAGTATGATAATATATGAAGAGCACATACTCATGATTGGAATGATGAATATTGACATTCAGCTCATCAACTCTGCACTGAACTTTTCGGGGGATAAGGGTGCGGTGCGGATCCCATCGGTTGTATTGCACGGTAGTCAGTACGGTGATACCTTGTCCGCTAATCTGTTTCAAACGTTAAAGAGGTTCATAATTTGGCAGGCATTAAATGAAAGAAACGTACTGTAAAATCGGCTACACCATGGTCGGACATGCGAGGGAATCCGGTTTTTTTACGGTAAAAGAAGGAAACATCACGAACATCGGCTTGAATTTGGAACCTAGCATGGAATTTAGTTGAAACTTTAGAGTACAAAGATTGTCGCTTCTAACAGAACTTACGTATTCAAAGTGAACGTATGAGTGTATTCATCTTGAATCTCATTTCGAGGACTAAGTATAGCGGCATTCTCCATCTAACCATCCATTAAAGATATCGTTAGTTCTTAGCCCACGAATAAACTCTGATTGCTATACATACCTTGACTTCAAATACGTTAGGGAGGAAATTATCACTAGTGACAATGATATTATCCAAGATTAAATCGATGTTGGGATCACGATGTTCGATACGAGGGATCGCAATAAAGCGGAGTTCCTTAACCAGAGCCTATGCACATACTCATGTCAAATTCTCTTTAATTAGGGAGACAAATAAGCAATCAAAACGTACCGGAAGGATAACATTTCTGAAATCATTGAATAGTTCAGCTTTAAACGTCATGTTCCCTTCACTGAAACGAACATTAATTAGTACATCTTCATCACCTTACAAAGCATTTGTGAGAGTGATCCTAACCTATCATACATCAAATCATTAGTAATATGGCGCATGTTTTCAGCCAAAGCTGTCGTGACTGGATCGGAGGAGTAAGCGGTCATAAATCCATTCATCTCCCGCACCAAGCGATCCGTATCTCGTTGATAGTTGCGAGTCATGATGTCGCGACCACGTTCGATCAGAACTCTTGCTCTTCCATCATAATTGGGATTGCCCAAAAATTCGGGGTCTTTGATGGAGCGGTAAATAAATTCGCGGACCTACGGAGAAGAATTTAGCACTTTAGCACTTACAAACACGCTTTCCTAAAATTATGGAGTCATACTTCATCAATGTACGTCTTGAAAAAAACATCTTTCTGGTAGTGCATGTACATCTCGTAAATCGCATCGAACAATGGATTCAAAGAATGACCATTGGCAAAATCTTCGATGATACCCTACGATAGAAGTATCATTGCGTCAATTTTAAATCCAATATTTCGTTCAGACCATTTGATGTCATACCTTTAGTTCCATAGTAGCGTGAAGAACATTTGCGTCTCTGCGGCTTTGTCGGAAGCCTCTCCCGAGTAGTCCTCCTCCTCTGCTCATCAAATCAGAGACAGTATCGATAATGTAGTCCAAAGAACTTTGAAATTCCTCGTTACTAGCAATTTCCATTAAAGTCTCTTTCAATTTCTGAACCAATTGATCGATCTTCTCTTGAGGAATTTGAGAGCCATATGCAGCTAATGCTCCAGCAGCACGAGGAACGAGTCCTCGCTCTTCGGAGGAATCCTGGCCAGAGTTGCCACGGCTCCTGTCTTGGTCATACTGAGAATCTCCATAGCGACCACCGTAACCCATTGTATTATAGCGTTGAGAGTAGTCGTCACCCCTACTACCGTATCCGTCACGATCACCCCCGTATCCTTGTTCGCCCATTCCACCGTAACTTCCGTATTGCTGGTCATCAGACGGTTGACCACGAATCTTCTGTTTCATGGAGGCGGATTGACGGCCGAATATATCTTCAACGATCTGATTGATAATAGCAAGGAATGAGCTTATATCAAGCGATAGCGACGAACAAAAGTGATTTCACCTCGAAAATATCGCCCAAAATGTCTCTGAATTTTTGGTTGGTAACTAAAAGTCGGCCCATTGTGCTGGCAGCATTCATAGCTAGGTAAAGTCAGCTTTAAATCTCGAGGTCGCCAACAGTAATCAGATTTGCTCACCCTCGCGCATTTGAGCTTGATCCTTGGATGGAATTCCGCCGATTCCTGTTCCTCTGGATTCTTTGAGTCCAGCTTCCGTTGCCAATCTATAATGATCAGAACATTAAGTACTGCATTACTTAGAAGTTTCAGAAGATGGAAGTAGATTCTCGAGCCAAATGACCCAGTGAAACGATGTCTTGAAGAAATTGATCAATAATACTTACCGCGTATGAAACAGAAACTCCTGAATTCTTTCATCTTTGTTCTTCTCGGTAACCACTCTCTTCATGGTATCCATCAGCTCGGATAAATGACCAAACAACTTTCTGCCGTCTGAACTTAATTGAGGTTTGGCGGTTTCCAACCAACCTGAACGTTGCATATATTCGATCCATTCCAATGCCTGATCATTTGTTGGAAGTTTGCCTTCGCGAAGGGCCTGAAGGGCATCTAATATACGAAACTCTCGTTCCTTGTAATATTCTTTTTCTTCTTGCGATGCAACTTTGGTGAGAGCACCTCTCGAAGGGCGCAAAGCGATTTCTTTGTGTGGCCGACGTGTCTGACGAGATAGAAAGCAAAGCTCGCTGTTAGTATCAGCGAAGGTGCAATGAATGTTGGCATCGTCTGAAGAGCAGGGACGAAAGACAGAAGTACCGTTAACATGAGTAAGTTCTTTGCAATTATACAAAATAGAAGACTGCAAGTTTTGGGTTGAGGATTTACGATTCAACTGTTATTTTAAGGGACGAAAGGGGAAATAAAGTGAAGGAGTCCGCAGCGGAAGGGATGCAAGATATGAACTGAAGAGTCTGAAGAGAAATTCTCGTACATGACGTAATTTATAATTGTAATCAGAGTTTATCACATTAGTTTACGCACGCGTACATTCAAGAGCGCTTCATTTATTGGCATTCATGCGTACTATTCACAGTCAGCAGTGCGAGTACGAAGGTTGCACAAAAGATTAAATGAGAGATGACGATCTATTATTGTACTTGGATGACCGTCTTGTATTAGGATGACCGTCTAGAATATGTGTCTCTTAACGCATGGCTGGAATTGATAGAAGAATTACACAGAAGAATACTGATTCGTTTTTCCGTTTAACCACGATCACACCAAAAGATACAAGACTGCTATAGTACAATTGAATACAAGAAGAGCAAGTCATGTACACAATTCAAACAGTTGTTTTCGTTTGACCATTTATCAACTGCGAACAACGGGATGTAAGCTTGGTCCAAGTACGAAGCGGTCCACCCACCTTTCAGTTTATTAATATGAACTCATTCGGTTGCTTCTTTCGATTCAGAGTATTTAATTCGCTCGTACCCTGATGGCTCAGTCTCGAATAATTCTAGCAAGGATTTCGGTCATACTCTTGTTGATAGTAGGGATCGCCATCTACATTTTCAAAAATGTGATGCAGTACCTGACGGCGCCGACGTTGTTAATATCCGAAGCTCCGAATCTGAAGAGCACCATGAAACCACCAGGTTTGACACGGCACAATGTACTGGATTTTGTTGTTTACTGACGACTCATTCTCAGCTAATCCTGTGTCCCGATTCAAATAGTTTTGGAACTTTCACAATACAAGTTTCGATCATCAATGTAGACAACACAACAACCACAATTGACATGCGCAATGGAACTTCATCTTCTCCGATTTTTCGGCCGCAGATATCTACACCTGCTTTTCGAAGACCATGCACAATCATTGACATCGCAGATGAAGTTCTTAGCTCGGACGCATACTTATCTGCTCAATCTCGGCCTTCCACAGAACCTTTGGATCTAGTAAACATTAGAATATCCCAGTTCACGTATTTCGTTCTCGTTTCGTTTTACGACCAGTCTCTATCTGAAAATGAGTTATCTGGAATCTCCTTTTTAACTTTGCCACGCAATCATTACGCCGGAATCAAATTCTCTAGAACCAAGAAAGTGTTATTGAATGAGACAGTGAGATATAGTACAGACTTTACTGCAGTAGATAGGGGCGTATTCCCTGAAACCACTTCAAATGGGGCCACACTCAGGTTGTCACCGTTGCTATTTCAAGAACACGTATTCAGAGAAGAATCCTCCTATACATTAATGCAGCTGTTGAGTGCATTGTTCGTGATCCCTTCTGTGGCGACAGGTTTGTACACTTTGCTACTAGGTCGGTTGAAATATTCTCCATTCGGAATGCTACATTACCTAGCCCCTTCTTTGGTGCAGTGGAATCAAACTACATTAGAAGATAAGGTAATTTCTACTGTGGTTGAACGACCGGAAGCCAAATTGACTTAAATAAACCGTTATTCAATAGCCATTAGAGACCGCCGCAAGCTTGAATCAGCGATTGTATGAACTCGAATCTTTAATCAATACGTATTTAGATCTCAAAATGATTAGGAAAAAGGAGTCGAGCTCGTGGTTGGATCGATCAGCCGCGACTATCTACGGTGAAAACGTAGTCTGATGAATGGAAATTTTAACTTGGTCTGGCTCTTGCAAATAGGCACTGTATATCTGTTGCATAAATTATTTATTATCAACCTCCATGTGATATTTATGAGATTCGTAGATTTGATTGTTCTGCGTTGTCAGTCATTGCAGCATCTTTTTCTTTGGTCGGACCGTCGATAAATGTGTCATCATTGAGTAACTGCATCACTTCCTCCAAAAAGTCACCTTTTGAGCCGTCATCTTTGTATTCCAACGCAACACTTATAGCATGTTTGAATGTTTTAACAACATTCGTACCATCACTAGGTCGATGAGTGAGTATCAATTGGAAGGGCTCATCTGCGAAATTTCAAACTGCATACCTGGCACTGACAAATGATATTGGCAGTTTATTTGTTTCGGCAAATGCAAATGTCTTCTTTGCCATCCTTGGATCTTGATCGATCTTATTTGCAACCAGTAAAACTGGTATGTTAGGTCTAAATCTTTTTAATTCTTGATACCAATTATCCAGATTCTTGTAAGTGATTTTGCGTGTGACATCGAAGCATAATAAACAGCAATGAGCGCCATAATAATAGCTTGCATGCATTGACTGAAATCTCTCTTGCCCTGCAGTATCGTAGAAATCGATCAATATTGGATCATTGGATATAGGGTGTGACGTTTGATAACGATATAGTGCAAGCGCATACGTGGAAGATGTGTTCGGCAGGTAGTTATCGAGAAGAAATCTTTCTATTAACTTCGATTTGCCTTTATGATTTAATAAAGAGTACATAAACTCTTGTCAATTGAATGCGTCAAGCCAGTGATTTGCACTCAGAAATCTGGGTTAGTTACTCACCGACAGCAGAGTCACCTAGAAGAATGATTTTAAGATCTGCAGGTTGTGTAGGATCCAAAGGACTATTCATGAAGTGATAGATATAGATATACAGATGAATAGGAATCAAGCTCCCCAGAGAGAATGATTGTCAAACAATGTTAATTGTTAGGTGTGCACAACGTGTTAACGTGCATTTGCAGGTGTTACGAGACACATTTGAACGTCAAATAAATTCATTTGAGAAATGTATCCAGAGTCTACTGACCACCGTGACAACTAATTTTTTCATGTGGTAACCATTTATCTGATTATTTTTTGCAGTAAAACAATTGCCGTGAGAGTAAAATTTCGTCCTTTCCGTATTCGTTCCTCCTCCCTCCATCCTTCACAAATTCGCCGTCGCGTATACACCGAGATGCAATCCGTCCAGAATCGGTCGTTGCAAAATTCACCAACGGTCTCGTCTGAGGCTCTTCCTGGGAACGGCATTCGTAAATCACACAGTTCAGCCAATATATCATCGACAAGGAATTTAGAAGAAGAAAACTTTAGTTTATTGACAACCCTGAGGAAACTACAGCAGGTATCTCACAAAGGTAACAAGGATGACACACCTGCATCTCTCGTGTTCTTACAAGTCCAACCCTCCTTAACATTTTTCTTTAAATTTTTATTAAATATTTAGCATACGAGGATATTGTAAGACTAAGACAAAAAAATAGTGATTTAGAAAACGAGCGAGATGTGTTGTTAGAACAGTTACATATAACGCAGCGAAATCACAAGACGATTGAAGAGCAGTTTAACCGACGAGAGGAAGTTGTCCTAAAAATTTCATCAAGTATTATTGACTTCATCTTCTTCTCAATATTTAACAATAGAAGCATCATTAACGCCAACTTTCTTCCCATATCAGCTGTAAGGAAAGCCGTCAATGAATTCAACGAGTTGAAAGCGAAGTACGAAGACGAATTGCTGAAACGACAACATGTCGAAGAAATCATGGCTTTACAGCAGCAAAGAATTGCCGTATTGGAAGAAGGGCTCGGTGTGAAAAATTCGCTTCTGAAAACCCCAGCTCCGACATTCAACACTCCTAATCCGCCAGTTACATCATCCGCGGATAACACAGCAATGTTCTCGGCATCGATTTCTCAAACCCAGCATCCACCATCTTCAAAACAACCCGAAATAGTGCAAAAGGTTGAAGAAAGGCTAGACCCGGCAACTTTTAAAGACGAATTGTCTAAAATTAGGTCTCAGTTGAACGATTCTGCTGCTGAGTTTTCACGGTTTAAAGTAAAAGACTTCTCGCTTCAAACCAGCCGACGCATTGGAGATGACAGCTAACAAAACTGTTTAGGAATTAGCATTGGCAAAACAACAAGTGCTGGAGGACAGTTCCCGAAGGTTTGTCTAATGAATCTTGCGTTGAGATATACGTTATGATTAACACTCTCTGGAAAATACATCTAGTCCACTACCATCATCCCCACAACTTAGGCCACCAAAATCTCCGCCCAAAGGTTCGCCGAAACCAAGTCGGCCACCGCCCTCCGTTCCGCGTAATACTACAGCGCAAATAAGTCCACGCAGAATGGGTACATAATTCAAACATCCTTTACTCAATGATAGCCTAATATTAAAATTTTGTTTGCTTTTCTTGACAATACAGATAGCGCGAAGCTTCAAGAGGAATTAACTAAACGCCGTAGCACACTAAATCGAGTTCCGCAACCACGAGAATCTCGATGCTTTGCAACTGGTAGCAGACCTTCTAGCCAGTTTATTACTGGTCCCGTAGGACAATTAACAGCGCTGCTAGTGTGTTTCCTTCCTCCATTTCCTGCATGTCGGCCAACAAATAACTCCGCACTGACAATGAAAACTTGTTACGTTTTTTATCTGTAGTCAACTATAAGCAAACAACTTTCCCTCCACTCTCGCGTATCTCCTCCACCGACATCAGCATTACCCGCACTTCCAACATATGAAAAGATCACAAACTTGACACACCCAACGCCGGTTACGCAACCCAATACTGCAACGCAACCTTCCCAACCCTCCCAGGGCCATGCTAAAGATATACAAAGTTTATTTTTTATGTTGGAGAAGGAACTAACTGTCATTGAGGAAGAAGTGAAGACTGGTAAACAGAGTACCAGCTAAAAGTGCTGTTAATGGAGTGCAAGACCAAACATCGCCAACAAAATCTTAATTTCTGAATGAGACAACTAATAATGAAGGAAAACTTTCGACAAAATACTTAAGCACGCCACAGAACCAACCACGGCAAGTCGAATTGCGAAAGACTGGGCAATTATGATAAATTCATTGATAGAGAATATCACCAAACATGTTGCACGTATGTGACTTATGGGTAGATTCTAATTACAATAAAATTACGTACCCCTACGGACTATAATCCGCATGTCTTTCGATATGTGCCACACAAAATTGGTTCACTTCTACTAAGTTTCCAATCATTGCCTTTATGATTGCTTGAAATTGATATGGGGACATATCTGTATTCACATTCCATCCCATGTTAATTGAAGTAGGGAAGATTGAGCGATCTGGCCATCGCCACATTAGCGTCTAGTTTGGCGCCACAGAGGCGTGCGCCATTTGTGTGAAGTCCTGTGTTTATATGAAAATAGCAAATATTGCCGGGCCCGATATACGAAATGTATTCATGAAAACAAACTGATGAATTCTTCCATTCTAGATTCTAGTAAAAGTTTGCTTGCCCATGAATCCTTATCCAAAAGATTGTCAGGTCGACTGAAGTCGCAGTCCCCGGAACTTCAACTTGACGGCGTCCCCAGTGAAGACAATTTCGGTACTTCGATCGATATAGCATGGGATAATGTGTCCATGAACATTAAAAATGGTGAGTCTTGTCACATATGAATGATTTTTTGTTAATAGATATTGTTGGTGATTTTAAGCATTATTGGAGGAAGACCAGAAAGACATGGCGGCAAAGCCTACAAATCCGAAACCATTAGGGTTTCACCATTAGCAACTTCATAGACACTGAATTGTATAATTATGCTTTTTGATTGTTCATTCTATAACTGATGTCCGTCAGATCGACGTTTTACTAATCTTTCGATACTAGAATGCTCATATCACGACACTACCAAAATTGCAAATCAAATGTGCGTTTCTGATGGAAACAGTAGTGGCCAAAACTCGCAGGCGGAAGCCTTGTCGACGCTAAATCCAAGCAAAATTGATAGAAAACGACGATTAAGTAGTTCTTCTATTGATCTAAAGTTGAGCAAAAGGGTCAAGACGATAATGCATCAAAAGAGTAGATTACCAAATGGCCAGGATGTCCTAACGATTGGTGTTTTTCCAATTCATTATCTGCCATATCATATTTAACATTAACTCAGTTCTTGGAATTTCTCGACTTCAGAGGACAATATACGGCCCGCCAAATTTATCTTAACCTCAGAGGACGATAGCTCTTCCTCTCAGAAGAAGACGGAACAGGACATCAATGCCCTCCAATCCACTGCATCTTTACAAAACACAACCCTCTCAAATCAAACAACCGGGGCCAAATCCGTACTACCCTCTTCTGGCTGGAACCCCGGCATCTTGCTCCCTCAAATCTTTAAATCAACTCGTGTCACCGAGACCACACGTTTAACCCATCTTCATGAACGTTGGAACCCAAGTAAACATACAGCCAATGGTCTAAATTGTGATTCCTCAAAATTTTCTCATATACATCGCGGTACACCGGCCTCCATTCTCTGTTCCGGCAGTCAAACGAATGGCAATGAGAATGCAAGCTCGACGAGAGGCGCAACTCCATGGCATCACCGTGATCAGAATGTTCGACGTATTCAGAATCGTCCTGAAACCGCTGAAAAAATTGATACCTGCAACCTCTCGAGTACCAAGCGCCAACTACCCAATTTGGCCCCGATGCATTCGCGTCCTTATCCCAAACATCGAAGTGCATCTCCTCAATTCAATTCAAATACATCATCTTCCTTAGCAGCAAAGCGTGAGAATGTGAAATCCCGTTCTTCATCTGATGTACCATCTAGTTCGACGAAAGTACCGAAACTATCAGACCAGCAAGTTTTGAAGAACGAAAATCATAACCGCAGATTCTCATCTGCTATTATTCATTCATCAACGAAATCATATCCATTAATCTCTTCCGCAAACGTTTCTTCAAAACAGACAACACCGAGTGTTTCATCTAACAGACGGACAGATTTGGGAACGAATAGAAGATTCCCAAATAAGGCAGGGGAAAAATTACATCCAGATATTGTTCACTCTACAAAGGGGCGAAGCGACAACGCTGTGACCCCCAGCGAGCAAAGGAAACCGAGCAATATGGGAGAAAGAAAAATTAAAGATGGCAATGAAAAATCAATCAGCCAGTCTTCCCGACTGTCCGGATCATTGTCATCGAAGTGTTCGAAACGGATGTCCGATGTTAATGACAATTTAAAAAGACAGAGCAATTCTTCTGCACGACTGCAGAATACATTTAAAAAGGAGTTTAAAAAGAGAAACGAGATCATAGATCTGACAGAGTTTTTCGGCGGATTAGTGGAGCAAGACCTATTAGCATGCATCTCACTGTCCAAGAGTGGGAGTGTGTCGCGTAGTAAGAAGACAAGGACATCTGACATCAGTTCGCTCGTACCCTCCATAAAACCGGTCGTGAAATCGGAAACAAGTTTATCGCATCTATCAGAAGCTGAGCGTAGGAATATATCTCACAAATCTGAGCATAAAACTTCGGAACAGTGGTTGTCTTGTGGCGAACTTACTAGTCATAACGATGACGTTGCAACCGATGCAATTCCAGGTGGGTTGAATAATTCTATGCTTTCTCTTTGGATTTTAAACTCACGTCCCTTTTGATACTTCGCCATACCTCGCTCATGAATCGATCTTCCCACGTTTCGCTATCTGTCAAAACTAATCCAGCTACAGCGATTACTCGAAACGGAGATCATTCATATCAAAGAAGTGCTATACTGAGTGAGCCTTCTCGAATTGTCATTGATCTCACTGGAGATGATGCAGAATTGGTTGAAATTGAGATAGACGCATCGAACTGTAACACACCGACGGGAGAAAAGGGTTCAGCTTCACCGCAAATCGCAAAATCCAACGAGAAGCTAGGAAACGAAATTTCGAGCGAGGACTCTTTCGACCGAATCATTTCAACATCTCAGAACTCTATGGCGATTGATTTCGAAGAGTTCCCTTCGGACGAAAGTATCAGTATCCCTCATGTTTCCAATGTAAAGCAAAACAAGGACGGTATGCTTGACGAATTAACTACTAAAATAACGAAAACGACCTTGCAATCAGTGAGTCATCGAGAATGTGAAATATCTTGTTGTGAGGTTGGGAGTAGATTGGTTGAGGATAACAATATTTTGATTCAGCCTGTGTCGGCAACAAATTCTGGAACAATAGACCGTCTCGATCCGTCCAAGCAATCTCGACCCTCAGAACCCACCAGTACGACCGAAGAAGGGAGAAACTTTACGGGGAAACAACATGATAATTCCACAACCAGACAGATTCGGAATGAAGATACCCACGACCGTGTGGATGACGACTTTTGGTTACTTCAACCAAATCGTGAAGATGTGATGAATCTGGATCCGAATCTTTTAAAGATATTGGATGACGATTTATCCCAAAATTCGGCACTTCCATATCCTGTTTGTGCTACAGAACGATCAACACACTTTCGAGTCCGTAATACTTGGAGATCTAGCCCCAAGAAACCGGTTGAACAAAGCAAAGATCCGTTCGTGTTCACAGTCCCACCTGTTTGCTCGACATATCCCCCTCCGACGTTTAATCCGCGTCAATTCTCTATTCGAAGAGAAATTACTGGAACCTGGAAATCCGTTATAGAGAGGAAGGGTACAAAATTGAAAATAGTAGGATATGAGAAGGTGAATGTCGATGAGGGAGTCGACTAGTCTCTCGAAGATCTTAGTCTTGGATGGAAAAAGCGCCCACCGTCAATTTTGTGAATTGAAAAATATATTTAATATGTTTATTGAATCTTGAATAATTTGTATACAGTACGAATGTTATTGACAAATGCATAATCTTCTACTTGTAGAAGCAAAAATGCGAGGAGGAAGAACAATGATTCCAAAGCGTTCGAGAAATTGCTAAGTCAACGGCTCGCTTCCGTTGCATTTCAATGAATTTCGTTCTCCTTCTACCTCTTTAGTTTCGCACTTATGAACTGCATAAGTGATGCACTCGCCAGAAATGAAAGATATTTCTGAGTCTGGGTAAATTTATTTGTTTTCATCTTATTGCGGTTATACAGTTTTTTGACGAAAGGCGAATGTCCCTTGTTTAATGTACAGGTCATCGTCGAGCGAACCGTGGTCCAATGAAAGTATATACCATCTCTTCGTTTCATATTCGATGGCAATTGCAATCTTTTGGTCAATTACTAAAGCTTTTAATGTCAGAACGGTTCAATGATGCACTTAAGGGTACGTTTTGGGCCGACGAGTCGTCAAGTTCGTCAAATTCCACATCAGTGGATGGGTCTATCAATATTACCGGGCGTGGAGGTAAGCTTATATTCAATTTATATATGTATTATTGAAGAAGATTAATTTTCGACGGGTGGTCAGATTCTGCATCGTCCATATTCAGTACGAGTCCCGTTAACGACTCATCCACGACAACCCACATTTTGCCTGATCGAGCGCAACAAGGTTACTTATTCACCAAGAGCTTTGGTATTTTGTAATGGCTTCGTGCCTCTAATGGTTTTTTCGCCTATAGGTCGTCTTCTCTTGGTATCCTTGCTGGATAATTTTTGCTCCCTCCATGAAGATCCGTATCAGAATAGGCAGCTTTTCTACTTGATCTGTAAACAACTGAGTGACCTTGGCATTATCACAGAGCAAGATTATCTTGACGGGTTTGGAAGCATTCGTAATTCATACAAGCAAGCATTTAGGGATTTGGTCGTAAAAGCGTTAGACACGATAAAAGTGAGCTGCAACTACTTTATCATTGTGCCGTAATATCAAAACTGATGAATATCTTGTACAGAGGAACGGCAGACTCACGCACTCTAGGCCTGATACCTTAAAAAGAACGACGTCCGAAATAATTTTGAAGTCTCACAGCTCTGTTGAAACTATTACTAGTATTCTTTCCAAATTTGCCGCACCCCAAGTGACCTCACCTACGAGCGATTTTCCTCTTGCTTCCGCGTTATTCGAGAACTTGAACCCTACTCGGTACCAAACAGATTTTATTGAGCTGAAGTGCCTGGGAAAAGGCGGATTCGGAAGTGTATGGCATGTTAAACATCGTCTCGATGGGTTGGAATACGCCGTGAAGAAAATTAAATTGAAAAACGGAAGGGCCTATGAAAAGGTTCTGATATTTTAGCACCTGTTTCTTGAAATCCATCTAACTTTGGGTTTCCCAGATTTTGCGCGAAGCGAAGTTTCTTGCTCGGTTTGACCATCGAAATATATGTCGATATCATTCTGCCTGGGTTGAAAACGACATCGAAACTTACCGAACGCGAGCTTCTGATGGCTTGCGTAGCCAAGACACTTCGTTTTTCTCTGACGTTTCCAGCGAGATTCCCTCTATGAATAATTCTTTTCGAACCGATAACCCAAAATTGTTGGGGTATGATTTCAATTGGACAGCTGAGAAAACATCTGAAAGTCGAGTAGAAATAGTTTTTGGCGACCAGCGTGACAAAGGTTCAGAAAAAGTAGAATATGACTGGAACCAACGTGAGATATCGGTCATGTCTGTTCAGTCTTCGCGCAATGATACCAAATCCTCTGCGAGTACGAAAGAATCTGTATCTGGACATATTCACATGCAACGATCGTCTATATTTGAAATATCGTCTTCAATACATGCCGATTCAACCACTACCATCGATTTTTCTGTAGCTTCCAACCCTGCAGCTGGAACTGCTCAAATAGTCCACCCACCGAACCTTCTTCCCAGCTTATACCTTCCTCAAAACCTGACTCTCTTCATTCAAATGCAACTTTGTCATACCACACTTCACGATTATATTATTCATCGAAATGCCACGTTATCTCAACACATCATGGCAGGTAAGCTCCCGACAGCGGAAATCTTCAAAATCATTAACCCCTTAGAAAACCTATTTATATTTAAACAGCTTGTGTATGCTGTAAAATACATTCATGATCTAAACATTATCCACCGAGATATCACACCTAAAAATGTGTTCATCTCCAGAATTCGCGACTCCCAGCCGAGTTTGGACCATAATAACGAAACACCAGCTGGAATCGTAAAATCATCGACTACTTCTCTTCCAGTTTGGATGGGCATGGATACTCTGAATGATATCATTGTAAAATTAGGAGATTTCGGATTAGTGAAAGAAATTGATCCAGTGTCTGTTGACGAGGACTCGATCACTTTGGCATCCGTTTCCTCGAAGTCTGATGAGAACAAGGCAATTGTTCTTCGACGTCCTCAGCTCTTTGAAACTTCTTCCGCTGGTTTAGGTACTCCGTCATATGCTGGTACGTTTTCCTGCAATCAAATTTATAGAACCGTAGCGACACCGCTAATAGTACCTAAACATTTATTGAACACATGTCTAGCTCCAGAACAACTCGTTCCCAATTCCGTTTCAACCACCGCATCAGATATTTATTCTCTCCAGTTAATATTGTTTGAACTATATTGTCCCTTTCAGACCCTCATGGAGAGATCTCGTGTTCTTTCGGACCTAAAAAAGGGTATTGTTCCAATTGAATTGGTAAAATTGTTTCCAAAGGAAATGGCATTTGTATTGTGGGGGTTGGATACTGATCCATCGAAAAGACCCTCCATCGACGACATGATTGAGTTTATAGATGAATTGGAAAAAACGTTGGAACCCGGTGACAGCATTGCTAGTAAGAATGAAACGAGCGGGACGGCCAAGGTTATATCATTCTTCGTCACTGGTTATTGGTATCGTTGCGAATTTGGACTGACTTGGCATTATTTTTGTCTAATTCCAGATTGTTCAAAGTTTGGAGGATACTGTTATTCGACAATCACAGGAACTACTCGCCAAGGAAGAAGAAATTGAGCAATTGAGAAGAAAGGTTTCTGAGTTGGAGTCACAACTTTCTCTACCGTCAAGCTGAAGGGAAATATTTGTTGATAGTTTCATATGTAAATGTAATAAAATAGCCATATGTATAATAGTTTAATGCGGAGTTGGAGAATTCTCAAATATCGGGGAGCAAAGGATAGCGAAAAGTATAGTATAACCGGATTGTATTAAAACTCAAGGATAACAAATAAAAATATTCATTGTAAAATGAATACATAAATAGGAACATAAATTTTAATTCTACACTCTATTCGTTGATTTTCTCCTCAGGAGAATATAAAAAAACAGTACTTGTTGATAATACGGAAGCTACTTTGTAATCGTACGGTTTCTAAGCTGATACTAAGCTTTACCGATGCCTCCTACCTTAGACATCAACAACGTCTGTAACTGCGCTAACTGTTTCGGATCCATTCCACTTAAATATTTTTGTAACGATTCTCTATCGGCGCTTAACAATTTTGATATGGTTTCATCAGTGATTTGGAGCATTCCATTTTGGTCTGTTAATTTGATCTCGTTGGATTTCGGGACTGATTGTGATTGTGATTGTGATTGGTACGGATTGTTGGGAGATTCAGGTGGGGAAGGTGGAGAAGTTGAATTCGTGACCGTTGATGCGAGTGAAGTTGGGGAGGCTGCTGAAGTCACAGAAGTTGGGGATTGGGAACGGACAGGTTCATAAATAAATGAATCTGATCTTTGTTGAATTGATAACGGGTGAGGAACGTAACCTGCAGGTGCAGGTGGAGGGGACGGAGCTGGTGATGGAGAATCCGAGATACTGTTACGATAAGCAGCTGGTTGGTGTAGATGATGGAGATGGGGGTTTCGGGATGGAGACGACGTTCGTTGAGGTTCCTCGGCTCCATTTTGTTGTTGAATCATACTAGGGTGGAAAGAACCTCTGTTGTTTCGACGATCGCGAGATGAACGAGTGCTGGATCGAGAACTGGGATGTTTGTTCCCCGAGGAGTTTGATCGTTGTCTGTGGGCCGTAGATGATGTGGACTTGGATCGTGGAGGAGGAAATGTCGCTTGTCGAGGTGGTGAATGATGTCGATCGTTAGAACCATTCTCTCCAGGCGTTCCTCTCATGACAAATTTCGGTTCATCTGATTCGCCTTGTTCGGCTTCATTCTGCTTTGCTTCTTGAGCGGAATATTCACTCGCAGCATCTGCTTCGCAGAGGTGCTCAATGATGGTAGTTTCCTTGGCGAATCGAACACCTCGACGTGAATCTTCAGTGAACGTCGATGTGGTAGGTGACACCAAAGAAGCATCATTTAGAGGAGCGGTTGTGACATTAGGTTTCAGATTCAGTGGTACAACTTTGGACGTCTCAGAACTTGATTTCGTTACATCTGACTTTTCGTTCGATGATGGAGGCGAAGGAGGCGGAGAGGAAGATGATGTCGGAACGTCAGCTGGAGCGAGCTCAAGGTTTACTTGAGAAGGAAGAGGTAACGAGGCCAAAGTTTCTTCAGCTTCCAAAATGTCGATGTAATCCAATGCCTCGGCTCCTTGATAATAATTCAGATAGCTCATTCGAGCCTTCTTTTTATCATTCGGTTTTTGCTCTGAAGTATTTTTTTGGGTTGAATCCGTTGCAACAGCTTCCTGAACATCAGTTTCGGTTTGATCGGGAGTCGAGTCCATTAGACTGAGGAAATCTTCGCCAGTGGCATCTTGAGTTTCCCCTTCATCTGATAACGTCACCGAAGGTAGCTGCAACTCAAGGATAGGAGATTCCACCATCGGTATGTCGTTAACTTTCGTACTAATGACTACATTATCTGTCACAGCATCTTGAAATTCGTCTTCACCAGCATCATATTCATCATTACTTTCGTCATCACGAGGTTCAACAATCACAGAAGACCTTGCGATTGCCTCCGACGCACTAGGAAGCATTCGAAAAAGAAAGAAGATTAGATTCAAATCACGAACTATCATGTTCAATTTAAATAATACCTTTCGTCAAAGAGCACACTTTTTCGGTTCTTTCTATGACTTCCTTTTCGGCTAGTTTTACCATCTTGCCTGTGAGGCAACTCTCCATTCTCTTGGGCTCCTTCGGGCAATGGCGGCGGTATTCCATTGTTGATGTAATCCGACAGCATATCTTGCTGCGCCGAATTGAAATACTGAGACCGTCGATTTCCTCTAGTAAACTGCTGAGGTGTCCCTGAATCTCTCTCTTTAACTTCCTCGACAGGGATATTTCTGGATTGATGTTGTAATTCTTCCGTCTGTTTGGGTTCTACCTCAGAAACCGTGAGTTCAGAAGATACCTGAGAATCTCGTCGGCTTGTAGATGATAAATCAAAAACGACTTCAAATTCTGTCATCAATAATGTAAATACACCAGCAGGAACACCCAAGGTAGGTGAAAATACGATTCCGATATTTCTGACTGTCATTTTGTTCTTAGCAGAGTTATTGACGACGGATATGAGATGGGTGATGAGAGCGCGAAGAAGTGCGTAGTTCTGTGGTGGGAGAGACTTGACGAGTTGCGATAACGCAATGACTCTATCATCTCGTGAAGAGAAGTCGATGACATGAAGAAATTCTGAATGGAGTTGTTTGGTCAAAATCGAGCATGGGAGTTCCCGAAGGTATAGCTTCAGAAGGCCAGCAATAGCATGGACGTCGTAGTAAACATCTTCGGCTAGAAGATTAATGTCCCCGTCTATAGTTTAAAGGGCAAATCGTCAGGACACTCACAAATGCTTTCTATAAATCAAAATGTAATGATTACCTCTATTGAACCGTTCTTTCAATGAACGAATAGCACTGGTACTTCCACTCAATCTGTAAATACCTTCCTCTCCAGCGGCTGCAGAAACAAAAATTTCTTCAGTCACATGTGCGTTTTACCAATGACACCAGAATGAGTAGACATACCGTTCTTAGCATCCAAATATTCAATGCAGCGATACACTACAGCAGGTATTCCTTGACCTTCTCCAATGGCGGCAATAGCAATGGCTTGTTCAAGCGGCACACCGAACACAGGGCCATGTGACGGTCGAAGATTAGCAGAAGAGGACTGAGAATTGTTTTTAAAGTTTGAAAACAAGTTCTTCGGTTGCTTTAATGCATTGAATAGCTTTCCTTGAGTGTTCGACGACTGGGTCGAAGTAGCGTATGGGTCGGGTGCTGAGGGAGGGACTTGAGAATCGGTAGACGGAGTGGACGAGATCGGAGTGGGACTGTCGGTCGACACAACTTGAATGACTCTTTGTGATTTCAATCCGTTGATTACCGCCGAAATAGCTTTCACCCATTTATCTCTCTCTTCGTCACTTTGAGCGCATAATATCTGTTGGCCCCCTTTTTTGTTTTCGGGTATAATAGCGAATGCATGTCTGTACTCTTTATCCATATCATCTAATCCATTCGAACCAGCCGAAGAATTGATGTTGGAATCCAATGATAAACACCTAGCATGCTGCAATTTGATGGAACCAGACACAGATCCGTCTTGTTGCTCAAGGTAATCTAACTGATACGCTGTCAGAACGAAGTACCTCGGCTTCCAACCACCCCAGTTTTTACCCCGTTTGATAAGATATCCTTCCTTCTTAATAGCAGAATCTTCAGACGGTTCTTGAGGAGGACTGTAGATATTAGTCGTAACAAATTCCAAGAGAGAGGGGATAATAGCCATCGAAGGATGTTCTCTGACGAGAATGAGGAGGTATGATAAATACGATTCTAAGGCGGCACGGCGTTGGTCAGATTTAGCTGGCGAATGTGTGCTAAATAAAGTCTTATCAGGGAGTCTCGGCAACCGGTTGAATACATTTGGAATTTGACGAGTTTGGAACCGAATTTTGCCATCTAAATGAATAAAATCGGAATACAGCTTCTCAACACACCACAATTCAGAATCGGGTGTCGAGTCCGTTCTAACAGACATCACAAATGATGCAACATCTTTGTTTCTATGGTTCGGTCGAATGATGGACTGAACAACGGGCAGGGTAGCGGTGTGTAAGGAAGACCTTAGTCGAGCTATTTGTGCCTCATTAAGGTTCAATGGACTTGAAGGGTTGGAGAAGTTCAGTGACACATCGCTATCAGTTTGTGAATTCGGGTCGTTAGTGACGCTAGAGGAGGAACGGGGTGGGGGAATGGGATATTCGACCGACGTAGACGGCCTAGGTGGCAAAGCAGGAGGAGTCGGTTGAGGTGGAAGGGATTGGTTCTGAGTTGAAAGAGAAGGCGCTGAAAGTTGACGCTGCTGAGCTACCCTCATGGCTTGTTCGTCATCAGAGTCACCTAAAAGACTAGACTTCCTCGGTTTCCATACGACATTTTTCGGAGGGATGGAAGACGAGGGCTGGGGAGATGCTGTGGCCTCTCTATTTTCGACTTTTGATGATACAGATACAATACTCCCTTCTCCATTGCCTCCAATACCGGACTCTTTTGAACTTTTACTAAGCAGGTCGTTTGTCGAAGGCGACGTATTCGGTGTTGGCAGCTGCTGTGACACACTAGAAGTATCTTCTAGTTGCTGCTGTTGGTCATCGGAGGCTGAGAAAGAGGACTCTGGAATGCCGTTGACATTTGCAGTATCCGATGAATTGGAGTCTGGCAGAGGTTGTCCCTGCTGTAACGACTCTAGCTGACTTCTGAGGTGAAAGATAACTGATCGTTGTTTCTCTACCAACTTCCACAATTGATCATTTTGGGATTTCAAAGCGTCCCTTTCTGCGACAATCTGTTGAAAGACATCTTGGGATGTGGAAGGGGACGCCGGCGTCGGGGGCGGCGGGTAAGCAGATATCATGTTGGTTTTCAGCTATCTGGGCCGACGTGGATGGTATGGGGATGCAAGGTCGGGAGGAGGGAGTGACTTGTGAGAGAGGGGGGGGTTTCCACAGGAGAAACAAGACTCGAGAGCGAGAGAGTCAGATGAGATGGAGGAGATGGGATGAAAATGAGAGGTGGATTAATGAAGGGCCGTTCAATGGGGAATCTCCGAAATCGACTTTTCTTGCTATTGTTTCTCCTCCTTGGCAAACCAGAGCCGCGACTTTAAGCTGGCGACGCTGATTGGCCGCGTATTATTAAATTGACGCGTCTCCGCCAATCACAGCCCAGCAATCTATTTTCTCTTTGCCCGTCCCTTCCTCCCTCTCTCTGCGCTGATTTTGGCTTCATCCGTACGGTGCCCCAAAGAGAATGCATCATTTGTAATGTCCACGCCGTGCATTCTCTGCGACAAGTCCCATATTCGCACACTTTGGAGAGAGATCGGCTGGGGCTATGTCAGGACTCAGCATGCCTTTGAGCACAGAACAGTGCATGTTCTAAAACCAAGATCATCCTTGTCACACTCTGTCGGCTTAGCAAACAGGGTTCCACAGGGGAACAGCCTATCAAACATGGACAACTCAAATGCAGGAAAGCGCTTAAAGTGAATGAAACTGTATATCTACAATGTACAATAAAATGACAGATATTATGACAAACAAGTATAATAATTATAAAAAAAATTATCTGCGATCGCAATACACTAAGAGTACTGTCTAGCTAACTCCACCACGGATCTAATTCTTCTTGATAGTCTCTACTTTCATTGTTTCCTTCAGAAAGTATACTCGTTCCGTCTACATCGACGTGGCTAAAATCAAGTCCAAAGTCCATTTCCGGAGGTTCCTCAGTCGGACTATCAGTCGATGTGACCGCACAACCGCCCAGTATTTCGCTGTGATCCATATACCGCTTGATCAATTCATCTACGCTAAGATTCATTCCTTCCACGGAACCAGAAGCTACTTCTACTTCCGCTTGAATTTTAATCGTTGTAGCACCAAACGACTTGAAAATCGAATTGAATGACGGGAAGTTGAGACGTGTTAACTGAGTGGGATTGTATGACAATTTTTGGAGAGCAGAGACGATAAATCTTCGTGGTTTCCTATTTGGCTTTGAAGCGTGGGGAAGAAGAGACGACGACAGATAGTTAGCAGTAGGAGAACTGCGTGGGTGGGAGTCCTGGTTGCGACAGCTTGTTGGTAGTGATGTCACCCTGTTTAAAGGAGTGGAATCATTTGAGGGCGGAGACAGTGAAAGCCGAGATAAATTTGGATTGACTGAAACAGAATTGAATTTCGATCGCGATAGAGATGATGGAGTGCGACATGAAAGTTTTATTTTGAATTTATAATGAATTTTAGGAGATGAATCGACTTGGTGCGCGCGATAATCGGAGGACGGAGTTAGATAGTCAGGAAGCGGAAAATGGAAAGTTTGGGACAGAATGTAAAGTCGATTAATGCTGGTATCTGAATTATCTGACCGGACCTCATCCAAAAAGGGACAATACGATGGCGGCGCGCCAGAATGAGGAGCATCATTCTCCATGTTTGTACTCGATTGAACCATATTACCATTATCGAATGGCGTATCTGAATTGTTCTGTCTACCGACATACCTCAAGTCGCTTGCATTTACCACTTTCCAAAATCGATCCAAACCCCTTATTTTCCATCGGCATACGTATTCAGATTCCGTAACTTCCATATCCATCGTCACTGTGTCCGTGTACATTTTTAAACCGACATGCAGCACGTCTACAATCATATCCGGATAAGGGGTGGTCAATGTTAGATGAAAGGATAAGGCTTTGCCGGGTTGAACTGTCGAACTTCGCACATTCAAGTCGTACGTTAATGGGGGTGGAACGGGCAAAGACGGTGGACAAATGTGACCGTGACGATTCCGGCGAACGGTACGGCGTGACGAATATAAACGGTTCGGTGTTGGTGTCATGATTTGATCGTTTCGGTAATTGGATTGTAAAACTTGATGAGGCCGACGGTCCACGCCGACATGTTGAATAATCCGGTTTGATAAAAATCTTCCCGGCGCTTGAAACCCGTCGATGTAGTTTTGCAAATTCCATCTCGGCAGTACAATCTCTTGACTTACATGAATCATCTTCCTCTTTTTACTTCCAAATAATGACCGACCGCTGGTGGCAATATGCATATAAACTGTTAAAGTGTAGAAAACAGTAACCGTAGGTTCCCGAACCGAAGGTGGAAGATTATGTGAAATTGAAAATGTAAATGGAATTCTATTAATTCCGCATTGAAATCGTTTCTGTGGACGAGAATCGGACCAGTTGGAGGGGTCAGAAACGTTCGGTGAACATTCCGGTGAGGATTGGTCTGGATGGAACGGAGGTTCCGAAGAATGGATAACTTGATCAACGCTTTCCTCGCCCAATCTTCTTACTGTGGCATCAGAATGACTTTCCCCATTCGTACCCCCTAAATTCGAATTTGCTCGATGCCAAATGACTTTTGCTACCTTCACGACTGGTTTCGTATCTACCACGGTTTCATGCTGCTTTTCAACATAAGTTACATTACTAGAACCATTAAACCACGCACGAACTCCGATAATTCTGTCAACATCGAATCCGGGGGGAATATCAATTTCCACTATTGCGGCCACATTCAGATCAGTTATACCCGGTAATCCTATGATATAAGGGATCGTACAGAGGGAAGAAGATGAAAGTTTCAAGGTCGGTTGTGAAAAAGAAGAGGAGATGGCTTTCGGAAGTATACAAAGATTAGGAAAAGTCATTGATATGGGTGTGTGACTGTGTGGGGTAATGTAATAGTCGATTTAACTAAAAATCTCCTAAATTCGAGGTACCAAATTCCCAATCGCGTAAAAAGTTGACTATCTGTACGAAAACCAAAGTTACCCTACCGTTACTCTATAGTGAAACAGTTCTGCTAAGAGATATATGACTTACTTTATCTGCGAACGTCTATTTGGAAATCTGTAAATTGAACCCCTCACATTGGCTACCTTCTGAAATATATAACAGTCATCACAGAATCGCCCAGAGTCAAATCCCTCGGTCTGAGACTCCGAGTCGCCCGCGCAATTGTTCCAACTTGATCACGATTGTCTCATGTTTAAGTTTCACTATACACCAACTCCCATCCTCGCTACCAGTCCTATTTTTAAACCGCATCTCTGTTGCACTATCTGTTGACTGTTACCCTCTTTTTCCCCGATACTAACCCCAGGAGTACCGAACGTATTGTCTTCACTAGCAGAATGACGCCAGTACAACTGTATTCAGAACAAAACAGACAAACTGTTGAGTACCTCACAATATTGGGCGCCGGCGGAAAACAGCCATCTTCCATTCCAAAGAATTAACTGTTAAAACTAGCGCCACCATTTGTCGTCAGAATTATTTTCGCCATTGGTGACGACTGTTTCTTTTGTTGGAATCTTCTATCTTAAAAACGACGCTTGGTCGTGAAAATGCGCGCCGCTGAGGAATCGTAACAGTAATACCACCGTACAGATTGGTAGGCGATCTAACCAGTTTTCAGATTCAGCGGAGATTAGTTTAGAGGAAATATGAATGCGAGTGACAGCCAATATCGTTAAAATCGTAATAAACTTTACAGATCATTTCTTGTAATCGTTTGTATCTTATTTAAAATATTGAGGCAAAATATGTCAAAGATTGGGTCGCAAACACGCAGTATTCGGCTAATTAACTGAATTATTGTTTATTCTTTCTGTTGGGATGCAATAATATAATTCTGATTCTTATGTATTGAAAAATTCGAAATGTTATAAGTTAGGATGGATCGAAACCATACTGTTAATGTCGACTCTACATACTTACAGGGATCTGTTGTCGCCTGTTAAACTTAACATTAATTTTCATGAATGCATTCAATCTTCCTCAGGAATGGCGGTTGCGGTAAATTATCATAGCGGGATCAACAAGGACAAAGACAATTTATGTCAAGTAAAATGTTTATCAGGTATTATCATTTGAATAAAATGGATAATAACAATAAATTTGATGAATAAAGGTATGTACAACACACATGTACAGGACATCTAGTCTAGTGAAATGGAAAATATATACATGATAATTGGCAAGTAATGGAAGAGTCGCAAAAGAAAGTGTTCGCAATGGGTATGGCAAGGTGCTAGAAACTAGATTTAGTTAAACTTAGTTAACTCAATTCCACCACCTATCCAATTCTTCCTGATCATCTAATCCAATCATTTCTCTATACTCATGGTACCCCGTGGCAGGTACTCCCGCACGATTTGATCCATCCAAATCGGTTGACTCGTCGTTACCGTCAATTGCAGGTGGGGAATCACCTGAACTTGCTGTGACGGTGTCACCGCTGAAAAATCCGTTTCCTTCTGTACATCTTCTCACTAGATCGTCTACACTGGCAGTCATTCCTTCCACGGGACCACACGTTACTTTTACTTCTGTTTGAATTCTGGTTGTTTTAGCGAACGAGGATTTGAACATTGAAGAAATAGAAGAAAAGTTGAGATGAGGTAATTGAATGGGAAGGAGAGAAAGTCTTCGACGAGCTTTGGAAAAGAAGGTTTGTGGCTCCGATTCAGGTTCTGAAGGAGGTGATGTGCCAAGAGACAAAGAGGAGGGATAAGTTTCGGAAGTAGGGCTTGGTGGGGGAGAATGGAGACCGTGAGAGGTGTTGGAAGTGTTCGTATTTGGAAAGTACGAGTTATTTGAAACAGTTGAAGGCGGCGAAGATGAAATGACAGGAGATCGAGGTATAGGTGGATTTATTGAAACAGGAGAAAATTCCGACCGGGTAGGAGTTGATTGATTGCAACTTGAAAGTGACAATTTGAGTTTGTAAGATATCTTGAAAGATGAATCTTGATGCAAAAGGTATTGTGCCGACGGAGTCAATTGTTCTGGAAGTGGGAAATGGAAAGTCTGAGACAAAACATAAGTGCGGTTATTGTTTGCAGCGACAATGGGAGATACATCTTGGTTGAACGAAGAAGGGGACGGCAAGATGGATGCGTAAGATGGTGGTGCGTCAGAATTTCGATTGATATTGATAGGTTGAGCTGTGCTCACTATTCTGTCGGGATCGGAGTCAGTCATTTCGACATCTTCAAACGACACGGAAGATTCATTCTGGCCGAACTCGTCACTCAAAGTGCTAGCATCCACCGCTTTCCAAAACTGATTCAAACCCCTTACTTTCCATCGACACACATATTCGCATTCTCTGTCCTCCATTCCCATTGTCAATGTGTCTGTATACTTTTTCAGACCAACATGCAAGACGTCGACAATCATGTCCGGGAAAGGGGTTGTCAATGTTAGATGAAAAGACAACGCCCTGCCGGGGTGAAGTGTCGGCGTTTGCAAATTCAAGTCGTACGTTAGTGGGGGTGGAGCTGGTAAGAAGGGTTGAGACACAGGCGACGGTGAAATTGAGCTTGAGAATGAAAATCGGCGTTGACTTCGGAGGGTAGAAGGGCTGGACGGAAATTCGCCAGAAGTTGGGGAGGAAACCGGTTGATATGCAAGTGACTCCATACAGGTTAAGGGATAAGTAGATTCGGTTGATGCGGATTCATCGTTGTGAAAGTTGGAATGTAAAAGACGAGGAGAATCACATTCCACTTCGTCTTCCTTAATTGCTCGGTTTGATAGCGAAATACCGAGTGCTTGATACCCATTAATGTAATTCTGCAGATCCCATTTCGGCAGTACGATTTCCTGAGTTGCATGAATTATCTTTCGCTTCGTACTCCCGAACAATGACTGACCGCTGGCGGCAATATGGACATAGACAGTTAACGTGTAGATGATATTAGCCGTCGTTTCGCGGATCGAAGGCGGGAGGTTATGGGGAATCGGGAAAGTAAAATATAACTTGTTGGTTCCATATTGAAGTGGTTGCTGGTTCTGACGAGGGTTGGACTGGTTAGAGAGGTCAGGAGAAGACTCTGGTGACGATAGATCGGGCTCCGTTGCAAGTGTCGAGTCATGGAGTGTTCGGACAGGTCTTGCTGCTCCCAAAGTTCTTGCCCTGGAACTGCTATTGTTTTCGGCTGTATTTAAATGTTTTCTGTTCCATATAATTTTGGCCGACTTTGCGAAGGGTTTGGTATCGATAACAGTTGCATTCTGCTTTCCTAGAAAGGCAACCCGGCTTGAGCCGTTGAAGCAAGCACGAACTTTGAGAATTCTGTCAATGTCGAATCCTCTGGGAATATCCATTTCTATCACCGCGGCCACATTCAAACGAGTGATGCCGGGTAATCCTAGTATGTAGGGGATAGTGCAGAGAGAGGACGATGCAAGTTTCAAGGTCGGCAGTTTTGACGAAGACGAGAAGGAAGGAGCATGTGACTGCATTTGTGGGATTCCTTCGGGGTTTGAGGGCGGGGGTAAAAAGGAAATAGGAAGAAAATGCGACGACATTGTATTAGTTGATGAATGGTATTGGGTAATAGGGATTGGCAGAGAGAGGGGTGTATTAATGTGTGCGGTCGGAGTGCGACATTCGAGACGTGAGGTGAGATATTGCAATTTAATGTCTGGTTCAGAGTTGGCGTTTTGCGAGCAGCAGACAGGGATGCATGGAGGGGAGGGGATATGCGTCAGGGTGCTATGCGGGGCCGGCGTATCTGAGACCTGTTTATATCTATATCTCTGATGGATGTATCTGTCAGGGCGGGCGTGCTGAGCGACTGTTTTTGTGCAATGAGAAGGCATCCTGTGCGACGGCCGCGGGAATGAAATACGGTGCTGTCACGCGTCACGCGGTCACGTACCCCGCAACCACACATGTCGCCTCCCTGACAATAGCGCCCCCGAGCTCTCGGTATCCCTATGTCCCATCTCTATGGCGGCATATCAGAAAATTCATTTATTACTCATTCCGCTGATGGCCCGCAATTGCCGGTTTGCCTCCTCGCCATACTGTCTGCCCTCCTAACAACTCTCCTAACCCCGGACTGATAATCCCCTCAACTCCCCACACGCATGGGTCACCCAATATTAGCGTATTACAAAGCTAACAACATCCATTCACGCCATATCGCCAATTGCCAATTCCCGATTGTTTCGCAGTCTATACACCACCTGGAAATTAAAATCGCTCAGCTCACCAGCCGCTGCAGGAGAATGATCGAAGAAATTAAAACTCTGATGTGACCAACCGCATTATGCTTCTTACTATATATGTATTGACTAAGCCACCAAAGTTGCAGCCTCATTTCCACAGTGCGACCTCAGAATCACTCTTCTAAAAATGGATTTTCTCTAAGAAAGGATTTGCTTTCTGTTATCTGCCCTTAATTTTGCTTTTTTTCCAAATCTGAAAAGAATGTTTACTGGAAACGTAACTGAAATTTGACTAAAAAAATTATACATCGACTGATGGGTTATAGAATTGGTACAGCCGTCTGAATTATTTATTTGATGCAGGCGACTCCAGGGTTGTCCCCGTTTGGAATCAAAATCTGTTAAATTTAAATACACGATGGGACATTTTGTACTGCAGATCTTCTTCTCTATCGTATGTTTGCCTCTAGGTGCTCTACTGGTTGCTCCATAGTGTTCCGAAAAAGACAATGCTTGCTGGCTTAGAGAGAACTTAACCTAGCTCAAAATTGAGACAGAGGATCCGCGATCATTCCGCATAATCATATATTATATCGAAATATATTTGGAGACCATGCTGGCCAGAGAAATATCGACGCTGTCTTCGTACGCACATTAATCAATAAATTTTTGGGAGTAGAAGGACGGACAGCGGTGCAAAAGCAGTGAACAAGCCGAACTTCGTTTCCGCTATCCGTTTCGCAACGGTGTTTCAATTTAGAATATGCACCCGGACAGCGGCGCGCCGATTTCGTTTTCTACGGCTTGGGAACGGCTCCTCGTCGAACTGCTTTTGTTGCTTTGGAATTTTATCAAGGTTATCGCATTTCCTTCATACCGCTACATCACGCGGATACAATTACCATGCAGACTGCATCCGGGTCAGAGCAAAAGGTAGAGAAACCATCATTACAGTCATCCAGTTGGACTAACTCTATGCTACGTCAAGAGCTGAAGAACCGAAAACGCCATGTGGATTCAATCAAAGTGTTACCCAAAAGGAAGGAAGATATGATTGCAGTTTTACTCAAGTCCTATGGTGACGAGGTTGCCCAAGCGGAAATAGTTTCGCAGTTGGAAAGGGCTAAAAAGAGATCAAAAAGAATGCGGAGAATGAATACGACTCAAGTCAACGATTATGGTGGATCACACATGAGTTGGGCAAGGGAACTGGTATGTTAAGTTACTTAATTCTCGGTTCTCTGTGCTGGCACTAACTGACTTCGTTAGGGGCGGATGATGTTACAAGAAGGAGAACAATACTAAATGCTATGAGCTGCATCCAAATTGTCCGCCGATAAAAGCTCCTGTCAATCCTCTTTGGTTGGAACCCTTTAAACTGGACGAGAACGACCCCACACGACTGGACTTCCGTGCGTTAGCCAAGCTGAGATCTCGTACGGATTCAGAATCTAGCCACCTCGACTCGTGTAAAAAGAAAGTGGATATCGATTTCGATTTGCAAAGAATTCCCAAAGTATGCAGTGCACTTGAAGCCGTCAAGCAGTTTACGTCTGACGAGATGCGAAGAATAGTAGATAAATACAAAGGCCAGAAGGATATGTGGGACCGTTACTTTAAACGAAGATACTCTGATCGCAAGATATTACACGACGAATGGAAGCGATTGGGAAGTGATGATCACAAGTTCTTAGAAGTCTATGGTATGATGAAAGATGGGACAATGGTGTCCATGTTTATGGATCAGGCATTCAGGAAATTATTATCATTGAAAACTCAACTACTCGAAGAAGAGAAGAGAAAGGATATTTACAAGAGGGATGGGGTGTTTAGTCAGGAGGAATTCTCAAAAATGTGGAGATACGGGCACATTAACAACCTAGGAATTATGGTCAAACCTTCGGCAAAACGAAAAGTAGGCGACTTCATGACAGATCTATCCATAAGAAATGCTCTATGGCGTTCGCAGTATGGGTCCAACTTTGAAGACGATGACTGATTTCAATAAACGCTTGAAAGAAATATACTAATCGTCTACTGATAGCTAGTCACCTGTAATGACTTATGTTAGATGATGACAAAGTCTCGGACGATGAGACTCAAATGGAAACTGAGTTGGCACTGAAAGATTGAACTGCCTTCACAATTGCAGTTGGTGATTTGTCAGTTTATCATGCTCAAACGCAATCCGTGATTCAGAGAGCATATAAGAATCACCATAAATTACAACATTTAATATGAGATTTAAAATATAGCCATAATTTATTGTTCGTCAAATTTTAGGCGTTTTCATTACAAAAGTTGGAGTAATCTCGCCCTGAATACGGGATAGATGAAGATCAAACAGTGGGGCCAAGCAGGGATAGTTTTTGATGCAGAAGATTGGTCGGCTAGACTGAATCAGTTTTCAATCAGTGGCCGATAACGAGGCCCATATTGCAGTGACAGGGATGATCAGCATGCCGCCAAGAGCAGTGAAAGTGTTGTTTGTGTGTTCTCTCTGATATCAGAATGAGATGTTCATAGATGATGGAAGATGCGATGATAGCAGATCAGCTGTAGCCACGTGGCGAGATGGCTTCATTTTGAGTGATGTTATCTGCTGATAAGATCTTTCGCTTCCACCACCTTTTTTTCGCTTTCTTATTTTCTTTTTTTTATCATCTATCTTGAATATATTGCATCATCACTGCACACATTCAACCTTCTGAGAATTCTCTCTCGTCCCATCCTCCCGTCATGTTGGACCACCAATCCTCGCCTGCCCTCCCGCATCATGAGGATCCCGCCCATCACCAGAGCTACGATAAGCACCCGTACCCTCCCCAATCTCAGACCTCCGTCCATCCGCCTCCCACTCTGAATAACCCTTACGTCCCATCATCCCTCCCACCCTCTCAATATTCTGCATACCCTCCTATTCAGCATCATCCGCATGAATCAGCAGCTTTGCCATCTCTTCAACATAGCGTAAGTTTTTCTAGATCATTCTGCATGCACTTTCATCAAGTATCCAGTCGAAAAAGTTGGTGTCAGTCATTGATGTCTGATTCTGGCTTTCTAGGGAAAACACAATAATCCTCCATACTCAGTTTACCACGACCGGCAGTCGTCATTCTCGACCCAAAGTCAACAACAACCATCCATGATCCCCCCGTCGCATCCTGATACAGTGTCAATCAATAGCGACCTCGATACAAATTCCGAGAAAAGAAAGAATAGTTCAACAGAGGAGGCAGGTGAACCTAGAAAGAAACGGAAAAGACAGGCAGGAACTATCACCGCAACAAAATGCGCAAATTGCGGCACAACGACAACTCCGCTCTGGAGAAAAGCTCCGGACGGTTCCACCGTTTGCAATGCTTGCGGTATGTATATATTCCATACAATGAATATCGCTTTCACTTATGACTGACTCTGCTGTGCATAGGTCTTTACTTGAAAGCCCGAAACCAGTCAAGGCCCCTTTCTAGTAATCGCTCTTCCGCGAACGGGACATCAGCACCGAAATGTTCGATGAATGATTCGAGTCAGGGTGGTTCCCATTTACTGCCCCACAGATCGAATCCTTCCACTAATGATTGTGAGGGGGTACATGCTGCCGCATCTGGTGGAACTTGTCCTGGCAGTGGAAACTTGTGTGATGGTACCGGAGGGCATCAGAATTGTGAAGGCTGCCCGACTTTTAACCAACACTTATTCCATGTTTCCAAGGCAAAGAAATATGGTAATAATTTTTATATCCTAGTCTCAAATTCATTTGCTGTTTCATGGAATTCTAATAACTTTTGACGCTTTAGCCACGGACAAGAATGGAGGTACCGATGCTGATTTGGACCCCGCCGCTGAAGAGTTGGATTCATCTGCTCAACCAATTCAATGCTTCAATTGCAAAACGACGACGACCCCCCTATGGAGGAGGGACGCTGAAGGAAACATCAATTGCAACGCCTGTGGTTTGTACTACAAGCTGCATGGTAAACATCGACCGATAAGTTTAAAGAAATCTGTGATTAAGAGACGAAAACGCCTTGGAAACAAGACTATAGAGATTGGTTCTCCTTCTGATGGTCAAACTCTGAATCATGCGAGTGACGGGGGAAATAGCTCGAGCAGTCGTGACTATGGTGCTGCGAATGGTGTAAAGTCATTTCCAGTCAAAAATATGGAGAATTCGCATTCACTTCAAAGAACTGACTCAGCTCAAGCTCGTCTTCCGGCCGGCACGTATGCCTCTCAAACTCCGTCAGTATCAATTCCCTCGGATATTCCTCTCACGCATGGTGTCGAGGATGCCCTCATAGCCTTATCGATGGCACCAGTCACTTCGTCTGTGCCACCCCGTCAACATCCTTCCTCTGCATCGATGTCACCTCTGCCGAATGTCTCCTCGCAGAATACTATTGTTTCCACGCGAAAAGATGAAACTCGCACTCGAGATATCGACGTTGAGCACGGTAGTGTTAGGATTCATCATGTGCCGAACTTGTCAGTTCGAAGCAGCTCAACGAGTCAACCTAATACAAATGTCGCCATAAACCCAACAAGTAACCCATCACAACAAGTTTACAGTCCTTTATCGCCTGCCGATTCTGTGAACTCTTCCCCTCAGCATGTATCAGGAATGAGTACCCCTACCCTAACTGCGGAACCGCTATCACACGGACGTGATAATAAACCGCCTAGTTCACCCTTACCTCCATATCAAGAGCCAACAACCGCTCAGTCATCGTTACCGCCTGTTCAACCGCCAACTACGCTTCCTCCAATGACATATTATCCTTCTATCTCCAACAGTTCGCATACATTCCCGTATCCTAACCCACCCCACCATCAACCCATCTCTGCACCGGTTCCGCAACCCTACGCTGTTCCTCCATCTTATCGGCCGCCACCAATGTACTGGCCTCCTGGTCCGCCACCGTCGGAAGCACCAGCTGATCATAAAAGAGATTACTTGAATGTGTTAGATCAATATGAGGATGATATTAAGAAACGCATCGCGTATCTCGAGACAGCCTTGGCCTCCGATAAAAGTTGGTTGAAACTAGTAACTAGCTGGCGAGAAAAAGTGCAAAGTGAAATTCAGCTCTCTACCCAACAGGAACCCAGTGCCGTACCTCATATTTCCAATCAGCCACAGATAGCTTCTTCCGGACAAAATAGCGGTTTTGGTCACCCTGCTGTTCCTGCTCAATATTCATATACAGCGCCTCTTGATCCGAAATCGTATCAGTCTAGTAATTTGCATGCTCAACAACCGCCTCATTCTTACCAACTTCCCCCACCGCAATCCGCATATCCGCATTCACAGCCATACCCTACACATCCGCTCCCTCCGTCATTTTCCCTCTCAACCCCGTTCCCGTCATCCTACCCTCCTCCCGGACCTGATCCATCTTCAATCAACCGCCCCACACACCCACACAGTATGCCTCCAAGTCCACCATCACATCCTGTCAACTCCAATCTACCTCATCCTCCTTCCCGCACTCATTCGCACCAACCACTTCCTCCACTTAACTATGCACCTGAACAGTCTGGAGTTAACTCATCTACCGCTGTTTCTCATTCACATTCGCATTCCATCCCACCCATGAGTTCTCGGACTCCTCAAAATGCTGCTCACTCTCATGATGAGAGTCATGAGAACAGGAGAACACAAGAAGTAAAAAATGTAGTTGTACCCGTGACAGTTGGAAGTTAGGTGTCGATGCTTCATTTTTGGTATCCCGGTCAAATTATATCCGTCGATTTTGTCCGGTTCATATCGTATTCATAATATTTGCATGTTGTATTGTATAGATGTATTGATTGTTTGATTGCAACTCAAAATAGTCGGAATTAGATGGCACCCTTGTTAAAACATTCAGTTGGATGTACGAATAAGTCTTTTGTTGAGGTACAGATATTCATTACTATACGTATTGTCATGATAAACTGGGCAGAGGGTTATATTTTATATTTGGTTTTGTGTCTAATTATGCTAAAAAAGCATGTGATAAACTTGATTTTAATTCTTAATTAAGGGTACAAAAATTATTACAACTTTGATAATATGCACTCAATACTCAGACAAAACAAAAAAAAAAACCAATAACAAGGACTTCATTCGACTTTGACTTGTTGTACCATTTATATTGAGGTGACAACTAACTTGATGATTTTCTTAATTACCCTTGTTTATCTTCCGGTACGTCCCCAGCGTTACCAACATCGACTATAGAACCTTCTGATTGGACGTCATTCTCTGAATCCCCGCTTCCAGATCCAGTTTGAACTTCTTGATCATCTTCTTGTTCGGGCGTAACTTGTTTTTTTGTCTCGGTTTTAATATCTTCTACTGAATGTTCTTCTTTCAGGATATTCTTTTTCGGTGTTTCTACGCTTTTAGGTCTAGAGGGAATTGTCGAAGACGACGGTCCAGGTTGATCAGACGGACGAGACGGTGACGATCCACGAGATGATTCGAGAGATCCAGAGAATGCTTTTCGTTTTCTCATTGAGTCACTGGATACTCCGACTGATGCACCCGTGGTTGTAGGTTTCGCAGTGGTAGTCCTAGCAGAAGTAGATGTGTTTTGATTTTCTTTGTCTGATTCGTCGGTCTCAGTTTCGGTAGTTTGGGCCATCACTCCAACTGGAACACCTCGAGTAAAGTTTGTAGTTTGGACATACTCTTGCGCAGTTTCAGTATCTTCGGTGTCTTGTTCTTCTTCCGTCTCTTCTTGGAATAATGGTAACCGAGAAGAAGATTCAGAAGAATAGTTGGGTTGTTGTTGAGATGATTCTGATTCGTATTCGTATTCTTCCCCTGTAACACTTTCTTCACCTTCACCTTCTTCTTCAACGACTTGTTCGTACTCAATCTCTTGTCCATCTTCAATTACTCTTCGTCTAACGGTCGTTTGAATTCGTCGTTGGTACTCTTCTTCTTCTTCGGCCTCCACTTCTTCGACTCCGACCTTCCCAATGATCACTCTCCAAAATGCCAATCCAAACAAGACTTCCCAAACCATGACAACACCCACACCAATACAAGCGCTAGTAAAGAACCAATAGTACATGAAATAACGTAATCCACGGAAATGCGCATCCAAATTGAGCACTGTTTTGTAGATTTTGAGGTTCGGATCAGAAAACGTCACAACGATTTGTGTCGCATGTTTGGGTTTAGTAGGATCAATAGAAACACTGCTGAGACTAGAAGGTGGGGATGGAAAATCAGGTAATACTTCTTGATAGTATTTCCATTGACGGATGTGAGTCTGGTAATTTGGATCGTTGACGTCAGGCGGGGAAACAACATTCTCGACTAACGGAACTTGAAATGTTTGAGATTCAACGTTACTGTAACCGAGAATTAATGGAACAGCGTAGAATACTGTTTGCATGTATCGGGCGAGTGGGGATTGGTACACTAATGTGGCGGGACGAGAAGCGAAATAGAGCGTTTCGTTTTGCGAAGTCAATAGAGCAGCGGTAACCATGAAATTCTTGAGTTCCATGTTACTTGAAGATAGCGGAACATGTAATGTGAGAGAGATATCGTAGGGTTGGTTGGGTGCAAGAAGCTATAAATCATCCAGGATGAGAGTGCGAAAGAAAGGGCATAGAGACTGTTAGAGGTTACAATTATACGGCCAAAGTTTAGATCCAATTAACTTACATATCCATAAGGATCAGGTGTCAAGAGCAGATGTCCAGTCGGAATTACATTTGGATCCCGGCTACAGAATTCCATAACAGAACCGTACAAAAAAAAAAGGCAAATTTTTAGTTCAATCTTTCAAAAATCAATTTATACGGCAATAAAACAATTATCAAACCTGTACTGCATGTAAATATCTCTCTTGTGTACGATTTCAGGAACATAAAGCCAATAAAATACAGCATAGGTTGTGACGGCGATAGCGAATAACAAGAAAAACAAGAAAGCAAAAATAATGGATTTCAAGAGGAACCGTTGGGTTTTGGCTGAAGTGACGAACTGATGAATATTATTATAATATGGCTCTACGAGGTGTATAAATGGAGAAGAAAAGAAGAGAGTGGCCTTCAAATGAAATTAGTGTGATAAAACTGTCAGTCTGAGTTTTAATTAAACGCTGTAGTTAACTGGACGGACGGAACTACTCACTTCTCGTATCATTTTGATGAGGCCCTAACGGCAAGAACAAACGATGGCGAATAAAATCGAGTTTTCAAAAGAGACAAGATGTAGCAATTTACAGAATGACGCACGGATAGATTTGTATATGGTTGGGATGTTAACGAATTTTAAGGGCAAAAGAGGAAAAAGGTTGAAATGTTAATTTGCGGTGCCATGGGTTTTGAAACGCCCAACAATACCTGATCTGCTCGGGCCGCCATGTTGAATTTGATAGTTTCTATATCCTTGTTTTCGTTGAAAAGTTTGCAGAGATTTTTATTCAATTGACAAGGGCACTTAATGTAGGTTTTCCTTGATGCCTGCGGTGTGCAATAATGTGGAATGAATGAAGGTGGATGACCCTCACGTCCAGCGGTGATGCTGGGGCTTGAGCGGTTTGAAAAGTTCTGCACAATATTTTCGGCCGTTCTTGTTGTAAAAATGGACCTAAACATGCAGGATCCAAATGATATCATTATATCCGTTCAAAAAATACACTTTTCATGGTATCTCGGGCAGACGGAAAAGAAAAAATACGCCCGAGCTGGGGCTCGAACCCAGGGCCTTGCGGTGGCCGTTCAAACATACTTTCGTATTGATTAAAAGCCGCACGCTCTACCAACTGAGCTACCCGGGCAGATGTACAATTCGCATTTTGTTTTTATATATCAAACTCATGACACCCACATTCCGAGACCTCATACATTCGCTCACCGCTGTCGTTTGCTATGGCTGCGAGAGAATTATAAACTCTGAGATGCCAAGTAACGCAATATAATCTGCACAATGTGTACTTATCCACACAACTTCTGATGAGCAAGAGGTGTACAAACCTGTCGGAATAATCTTCCATTTCATTGTACTCGACTAGGGTGCATTATTTTAATTTATTGGGGCATTCGCATGGAATGGTTAATTGCCAAGTCCGTTGTGTGCCTAGATCACTCATCACTATCCCTGATACTCAAGTTCGCGTGGGGCAACAATGGCTTTTAAATCCTTATCAGTGAGGATCTGATGATGGCATGGAAGGAATGGGCATTGTAGGTTTAAATTGGTGAGCGATGTCATAGAGGAGGACCGGAATTAAAGTCTTTCTGATTGAGGGAATGACAATTTGCTCATAAGAGAGGATATATTTGATTATAGATATGAATATGGATAGTGATGAGTGGATTCCGTATAGTCCATAGTGTAATGATGATGTCACTCTGCTGCCGGTTCACCCGTTCACTGGTGTGTCAAGCAGATTGCATTGTGTGGTTCACTGGCAAAACTCGCCCCAGCAGCGCCTTTCCATTCCCTTCCTTCCTTCCTTCCATTCATTCCACTCGGCAAATTTATCTCTCCTGGAACACCTCTTTTGTTCTTTGCTTATTCAAGTAATTCATTTATCAGTCGAATCCCCTCCCCTGCTAATCTGAAAATGCTCTCTACAAATTCCCCACCCAATGCCAATCATGAATCCCCCTCGTCCACTAACCCTCCTGCAATCCCCTCCATCACAGAACTGGCAAAGGATATAAGCTCGTCAAGGTCGCCGCTTTCAGAAGACAACCTTGCTGGATCCTTTGAAAAACAACTCAAGTTGAACTCATCAGCTGGCATATCAGATACCGTTGACCCCTCTACACTGAACGACTCAGCCCCTGAACAGATCTCTACACCGATTGTCTATAGCCCAACCACATCCACCTCATCGTCTATCGATATCATTGTCACTGAACCTGACGAAAACGATAACGACAACGTCATTACCCTTGAACCTCTTTCCGACGAAATCCTTGTAGCTCTGGCCGACGACCGCGCCACCGAAATTAAAGACTTGGTGTCATACAATGAAGATTTGTTCAAACTCATTTCAACCACTCTATGTGATATCTATCCCTCGTTCCTATCAACGCTGTATACTCCGCGCTCTCAAATGTCCGATCAGAACTGGTTAGCCCAGCTTTCTAGTGTTCTTGCCCAGAAAAACCCTGTATTATGGGACAATTTTACCAAATTAGTCGGCTACATCGAAGACGCGGACTACGATCCATTTGATCCTTTTTATTTTCAAGATCATCTTCAAGTCAACCAAGAAACTAGGGCAATCAGTGAAAGATCTGTATCCGAAGAATCCCTCAACATTGAATACCAAGATCACCCCGCCTACCACACACACGCGCATGTAGACGTGACCAGTTTACGCTCTATCCCCCCTTATATCATGGAGAGTTTTCCATCACGGTATCCCAAGTTTATTGAAACTGTGGATAATTTTATGATCCAGCACCGACTGGGCAAAGAATCGATGGAAGAGTTTATGGACTGTTTGATGTGTCAAGATAGACACATAATGAGTGACGAAGAATGGGAAGATAAAATGAAAGGTTTTATAGGGATGGTACCGAAACTGTGGGGCCAGTTCCAGGAAATTGTCGCTTATGAGATAGATTCAATTGATTCCGGAGCAGAAGATACTTCATCTTCGTCGGGGGAGGGTATTGACTTGAGAGGTCAGTAATGGAGTGTTCCAGTGCGAAAATTACAGACTTGGCGCTATCTAATGACTGGAAGACTTGTGAGGTACCATACTTTAACGACTAAAAGATAATATTTGAATTGCGTTGTAAAAATTTAGCTGCCAGGTAGCTTAGTGTTGTCTTCTGTTTACCGATTGACTTTAGGTGGAAGTCAACTTAACAGGTGTGAAAAGAAGGAAAGTTCTAAACAAATATATCCCTAGTATATATTGCTTTCTTGAATTTATCACTCTTTCTCAGACATAGAGTTGATACATCTGGTCTCCCTCAATTAGGAGAATTTAACACAAGAACTCCTTATGTCCATCTCGGTCCACTGTGACCGCCTCCGCCCCCACCAGTATTCCAAACATCGCCCCAATCTGCACCACCGCCAACTCCACCAACGCTTACACCCATCCCACCTACATTCACTCTACCGCCAGTATAATACCCACCTGCACCGCCCATTCCGTTCGTCATTCCATTCATACCCATTCCCATTCCGGGCATTCCCATCATACCAGGCGCAGGAACACCAGGTGGTCTGTTCATGTCGGCAATTTCTTGGCTTAATCCTAGATTCACGACGGAAAGTTTTCCTTGGAGTTGTTTCAATCCTTGAAGGACAATTTCTTCGGGCTTCATGCAGCCGCTTGATTCAAGTCCGAAATAAAATATATTGGGGACGGCCTTATAATCGAATGCTATCACGATTTAAGAAAGATCAAAAAATTACAGTATTAGAATATCACTATTTTGTGCTGCAATGAAAACGGAAATCGCCCGCGACGTACGTTCTCCCGGTATCGGAGCCGGCTCTAACTCTGCGTTCTCACTTTTCGGCCATTCCTGTTCTTCATCTTCTTCAACCCAGTACTGCGTATGTCGCAGTTTATTATGTGGATCATACTCAAAACCAACTCCACAACAAGGCGACCACTTGGCGTGTTCTTTGCCAGTTCCCTAAATCAAGGAAAATAATATTCATCAGGAACTTGATCAAAGTGTACCGCAAATAGAAAGTAAGCAAATAGAAAGTACGCAAATATTACCTTTTTGGCAATACATTTAATTTTCAATTCTTGGTTCTTTCGAAGTTTGACAATTAAAATACCAGGATCGCCGTCGCCTAATTGTCAAAAAGACGTATGAACACAACGTAGTACGTACGTTCGAATAACAGTAATTCAGTAAAAAGAACGATTTTCTGAAGACTTTGTAAATAAAACAAATAAATTACCAAATGACACTGGTTGCACCTGTGGGTTACTCGATATCAAATCTTTACTTGTTACTTCCATTGTACGATCATCCGTACACCGCACATTCAAAGTTAGCTCGACAGAACATAGATGGCAATATTCCGAACACACACATTCCTATCATAATTCAAGAAGAGAACGGGACGGGAGAACACACAAGAAAGAATGTTAGCCAAGTGTTCATTTTGATGATCTCTTCACACGAAATAAACTCAAATTGTGAGGAGTGAATTTAGAAAAAATGTAGATGACAAACTCTAGTATATCTTAATTGCTCAGCCATATGACTGTCTAACGGTATCAAACCCAATCGATGTGCTATAAATTCATCCGCTAAAACTGTGGTATTCGATTCTATTTCAACCAAATCTATGGCTAAATGAAGAAAATCAAAACCCAGTTAGATGAATTCACTCGACATTCCATCGTATATTTGTTTTATTCATGTGTTGCAATTCGAAATGAGTTATGCTGGTTAAGCGATTAATAGCGTACCTATCGTCGGAACTTCGGCAATCATAATTCGTCGTAAAGCATTAGCGACGCTATTATTTTAATTGACAAAAACCATCCACACAAAAAAGAAGTCAGTCAGTTGATTGAATCTTCTCCGTTATGATAATATCAATC
Source organism: Paraphysoderma sedebokerense (assembly GCA_025602915.1). Lineage (NCBI taxonomy): Eukaryota > Fungi > Blastocladiomycota > Physodermatomycetes > Physodermatales > Physodermataceae > Paraphysoderma > Paraphysoderma sedebokerense. The sequence continues at coordinate 148,819 of JAHLJZ010000031.1, read as the reverse complement.
TTGAGTTTACGAAATATACGAATAATCGAATGCCACCAAATCAAACTTGAAATAAACAAAACTATTCCAATCACCAAAAACTTGAAAATAAATCGCTACTCGAATAGAGTGCACCCATTTCATCTTAAACTCTCAAAATCATAACTGATCCACTCAATATCCAATAGTTCAAAGTATAATGCGAAATAAAAAGGGAGTGAAGAGATGAACACAAACCTTAAATCTGTGTTTGATAGTGTAAATCGAATTTCATGATCTGTGAGTTCCCCAATATTGAGTTGCGGTCCGCCGGATAAATCCATTTGGGTATATTCTGTGTATATATTGTCAAGTGTTTAATTGTTGTCGATGTGGAAAAGGTCAATGATGCAAATAGTAGAGATGGGGAATGAAAGTTTGTGAAGGAACGAGTCCAAGTCTGCTGGGGCAGAATTTTTGTTCGCGGCGCATCACTCGGGTTGGTTGAGGGAAGAACATCTAGAGGGATGTTGCATATGTCACATAAATTACATAATATATTGAGGCTAGCTTTGCTTATATGTCTGATTAACTTCCAACGCTGGTATCCATTTGTGTTTCATCGTCTCTGAACCCGCTCTCCTCTCGCAGCCTAACGACCGCCTCAGTCAACTCTGCAATTAGATTCTTCCATTTCTGAGAATCAGACTCTCCTTCGACCCATTCTTCTTTCCACTTTTCCGCCTGTTTCACAATCCACGGTCCAACCATCGCTACATGCTTTTTAACTAAATCTTGAAATCCGGCCGGAGCGTTCACCAAGTTCCCAAGAATGGCGGAGCGGATATTCGAGAAAGCAATGGTCGAATTGTAAGATTTTGATTTACTGATACCTTCTGGTGTCGCGGAGAACGATTCGTAACCCGGCTCATTCTGTAGGGGGTTGGGTATCAGAATCAAGGCTTGAATCGACACAAGAATCTGTAATTCAAAAGAGCAAAGACATGGTAAATACTAACTACTAAATAATATCAATTGGAACTTAAATTTCATACCTGATAAATGGAACTCTTATTGGGATCCCATTTTTCACTTTGGCTACCGCCGTGCCAAGTTCCAAGTAAACTCAAGCAAACTTTACCGTCATTGTATAGATTAGGGTTAAACCTAACAGTACCATTCGCTGTTGTAATGAATTTCACCACGGGAGGAACAGCAGGGTAGGTGGGCGGGATGTATATGTCAAAGAAATAGCAGCCGCCGAAATATGGAGTTCCTTCTGGCCCTGTAATCATGGCTCTTAAAACATCTGTTCGTTCGTCGTCGTGTCGAATAAAAATGGAAGAAGACGGGTGAAGTGGTAACCCGTTAGCAGATTGAAGAGATTGAAGTTCTTTCATCAGTTTACGATGTTTTGGCGCCAATGGGTCAACCTCGGATTCAATGACGTTGTGACAAGCATGAGCGTAAACATTAGTACTAGATTCAGAAACCAGAAAGGACGTGCTATCCACTTGAGAAAAGTCTTCAAATAATTTTAAATATTTTGCGACAATAGCAGGGTCATCAATCGCAATTTGTGGCAATGATAAGCGTTTTGTGATTGCCCCCGTATTAGGAATGCTTGCTTGTCGAAGTGATGCCACTAATGGTAAAGGAAGTCAATAACAAATTCCAATCTGAATCCGTTGGGTAACAAATAAACCTTTGCGCGCCACATTACTAAAACTAGCAATTACTTGGGAGTCCAGCTCATTCGACTTGTTTAACAGGCTGATCACTTCATTCATTACACTCATATCCCAATCCAAATCTTGAGTCAAGGCGACCAAAAAGTCCCGTTCAACTGCCAATCGAACCAGAATTTGACAACTTTTTCCGACAACGGTGAGTGGCTGGAAACCAATTTCTTCCATGTTAGATATTTTGTACATTTTTCGCTTAGGTCCACACAAGAGATTGAGAAAACGAATGAAAACGGAAGCATGGGTACTGCAATGTGTTGGTGTTGCTACAAAACCATGGCTGAGCTCGTTCGAAGCGGTTAATCTCAATACTACATCGAGCAAGAGACGTGTCTAAGCGTCAGACAGGATGTTAAAACCAGTCTAAACGTGAGAATAAACTAAAAAGCAAGGTCTTACCAGTTGCATTTGACCCCTAGCGGCATTTCTTTCCATCCTTAAAAACTGCTGCTTCTCCATTGAGTCTCCATTATTATCCGTCAACGTCAACTCCATTTGTCTTGCGTTACTGATTCTTAGCAATCCGTCTTCCAAGCAAAATAGTAAATTTTGGCACATTTTCTTGGCGAAATCACCATAACTTGAAGTTTGGGCGATGGATTCAAAGATTGTATATAGTCTCGGAACTCCAAGTAACTTTAGCAACGCCTTGACAACTGAAATGCGAATAGACGTCTCATTGAATAAATCGTATTCTGGTTTATCAACGTCAAGTCCGACGATTGCATCAATCTTGCCGTAAATGTCAAAGATGGCGGAAGGGACTTTAGAAGATGTAGATGGATGAGAGAAAAAAGTTGATTCGAGGGAAGACGATGACATGCTTCCCCATGAATCGCTACGCAATAGGGCAGAATTGTTACGGGTTTGGGTTTGGCGCTCGTGACTTTCAAGAACATATTCAATAGATCGAATGATGGCGGCAGGGACGAAAATTCGCTGAAATTTATCGCGATGCTAAAACAAGATTAAAGTACGATGTCGGTGGACTGGGTTTAACACGGTAAAGTTTAAAAAAGCAAAAATACCTCCAAGCACATCATTCCAAATTCCAAAAACTCACTCCAGATGTTTTCAATCGAGGAAGACATAGTACCTTCTAACTCTGTAACCGTTATAACCCAAATTGCAATGTCGAGTATCATATATTCTGGAATGCGCTTGAGTTCCGGAGAATTGGTTTTTAACATGCGACTTAGCCATTTTCGAGTGAATGCGATATGCATTGTCATTTGCTTTATGAGTTCAGGCGATCCTAGGGCCGTGTGGTAAATATCGAAAGCGACGCGTTGCTCTTTCTGTATAAGAGGAAGGTTTGCAGACAGCATGTCGTTGCCAGCGGCTGATGACACATAACGGCTGTAAAATTGCATTTGAGCATGGTATTCGTGGATAATAGGCAATAATCCTACGTGGATGGCTCTAGCGGTAAGAAAAAACATTTCCGTTGAAAAGTTAAATTTGCCGGCGAGCGTGGCGGGAGTGCGGAAAAGCTCGCTAGTGTCGTCCACTTCACCGTTCTTATCAGAGCCAGCAACTGTACCTGCAGTATTCATGTTTACTAATTGAATAATCGTCGTCACGGAAACAAGAAGACTCTACCTTGGCTTAAAACCATCTCTAACGTATTATCGACTCGATATCGGTGATGCAAGTATTCAATGTCAATAATTTCAGGGTCTTTCCCCATAAAGGGAACACAGAATGTTAACAAAGTAGACACTATTCCCATGGCGAAAGAAGCAGACACGTTCTCATCTCGTGTCGGTTGAAGTGGATTTATCATTTTGAAATTCATTCCAAGTCGACTTTCGCACATACGGATAACAGCAGCCAACCATGCCAACACGTTCTCTTTATCTCCATATCGAATACAAGCCAGAAGAATGGAATGTAAGGCTTCGATGGCTGTATCTGTTGACGTACGGATAGAATACATTTTTTGTGATATGTCAGATTGGGTACATGCCGGGTAATTCGGAATTTCGAAAAACAAATCTTTATCGGCTTTGGACATTGCTAAAATACAAACGTGTGTAAAAGGGCTAAGAACGGACATGGATTCAAAATCTCGGCCTAAGCAAGTTTGAGCGAATTTCGCTTCCTCCTTGAGAATAGCACTGAGGGTAACGGAAAATTGATTTGACAATTGAAGCAGCGAGCGAATGCCGTTAATAACACTGTTCGTTGTTATAGCGTCGTGAATCGTCAATTTTTTACAACGTTGGAGTCCAGCTCGGAGTAAATTGTCCGTAGCGGAAGTCACCAAGTCACTAGCGGCCGATTTTAACGAGTTTTGAAAATGAAGCAAACTTTTGGTACTGTTGCCGCCTTGTTCGATGGCATTTATAAAGTCAAGACAATCGTCATTGTGCGACTCTGACCACAAATCAACCGTTTTCTGTGGTGCGAGAATAAAGTAATTAGTGCCCATGCCAGATTCTTCTATCATTATGGGTACACACTACCTGCTTCTTGCCGAGAATTTCAAGCAACCTGTGTGTCATTGCCGCCGTCAAAGGTTCCACATTGCATCTATCCAAACAACCCAGAATGTACGGAACGAGCAACAATCCAAAATCGGTCACAAGACAAATTTTGATGATATTTTGGCACACTGAGTGATCATTTAGATTTTGGGTGTTGACTCCTGTTACTTTGGTTCTGATGAATTCTTCTGGTTTCTCAAAGATCTGCGCCAGCAGTAGGGAGTTAGTAGGCAAGATTTCTGATGTCGTACCAGATTTTGCCTCATTGTTTAACGTTGTCCGAGACTTCCCCGAAAGTTGAGATGAACGATTAGAGGCAGACCCGGGCAATACTTTGGTGGGGGGAGCCTGCGATTTCAACTTTGAGAAGGGATTTAAATCATTCATTGATACATTTTGTGAAGTTGAACCGAGCTTGGAAGTAGCTCTTTGCCTAAGCTGTCGAAGGAGGTAAATCTTTAGTACAGTATTTTCCAATGGATTGTCATTTAATTCTAACTTACTTCCTCCTGTTTTGATACTACAGCCGAGGCTTTACCTTTTTCGACGACGACACTGGGGGTGGACTCAGGATTTGGGATGTCATTGCTTTTAGGGTGCCCTCGCTTACTTGTTGGTGAGCTTTGGGGGTTGTTTATGGAATTGCTGCTGGATGATTTTTGCAATTTCAGGAACGGGTTTTCGTGACCGCTGGATTTTTTTTCTGTGACGGAAGTCTCGTTGTTGATTCCTGAAGGAAGCCGTTTGAGACGCTTTTGACGAATCTAAAACGGATAGCAGTTGAAGTAAATGATAGATAATTTGCTTTCCAGTCCTTCAATCGATAAATGTACGTACTTCTTCCGGAGAAATTGTCGAAGACTCGGATTCCCTGGCTCGCTTCCTGCTTCTAACGATAACAGAGAGACCCAGAAGTAATAATCCCGCAACAACAATCATCCACATTTGGTGTTCTTTACAATTCAAATACGGTGGAGTTCACAAAGTCATAGATGCGGAAAGTGTTGTTTTCCTTCGGCTTTTTGGGCCCAGTCGCCCGTTCCTCGAATTATTTGCAGTGATGGGCAGTTGGACCCGCGCATGGATTATCTTATGTAAAGAGGGAGTTCTTAACATATATTCATACGCATAGTATGCAATCATTCTCAATCATTGATTGTAGCGATTGTGTGTATTGCGCTGTCTTGTGTATGTCCATTGATAGCCACATTATTTGCATACACAGCTGCCGCGTTCCTCTTTCGTTCCTCCATTGGCGCTCGGCAACATTGAATACATCCGAATTCCTCATCATTTGCATCGATTGACATCCTCCGTAATGCTGCTCAATCCTCCCACTGTGGAGGTCGAGACGCAAACAGATCCCTGCTACATCCACTGCAATGCCGACTCTTTTGCCGTTCTGCCGTCCCACGTCATTCCTTTGCTTTCACACTACCTTCAGAATGCTCTCACTGATTCAGCCAGCATTGCCCCTCACTATATCAATTTTAGACAGCTGTTAGTATCCATGCGGTCTAAAACATCTTATCCTTTTCAGATTCCGACTTCTGAACCGTCTCATGACATTAAGAACGAATTGCAGAAATACGATGTGGTGCCAAACAGCTCTGGCGTCGTTCTGAAAATAACCTTTACCATCAATAAAGAAAGCATTAACCTCAACGTTGACAAAGTCTTATGTTTACGAAAAGTTCTAGAAGTGTTCCTAAAGGTTCGTTGTTTTGTATGATGGAGCAATTAGGTACAGATCCTTGTACCTAACAAATTGCGACAGTCACTTGCCAAGTGTGGATTCTGTCAAACCCGCGTTGACAAAATAGCAACAGCAGAAGATTCTTTCCTTCGTAAGTAAGAATACCTACCAGTTCAGGTAACGAATTAAAATTGTACTTATTAACTATCTGTTAAAGAGTTTCACATTCAGCCGTCCTCACTGAATCAATTGCTGGCCAGACACCAAAATACTCGAAATAACGGTGTTCTTGAAATGATCACTTTATCGTTTGACATGAAGTGCCACGATATCCTTTGCCGTTGTTATTAACAAGCATCTTAATTGTTTCAAAATCCTTAACCAAGAAATACATCTGAATGAACTCAAAGTTAGATTAAAGACAGGTTCCATTTCGGATGCGATGTGTGAATGTATAGCGTTGAACCTTGGTTTACAAACATTGTTAAGAACTCTGAAATTCATCTTCCCAAAAGTCTTTAGTGTGGAGCATATCCAGGTTTTTATATTTCTGCGATAGTAAGCTTCTCTTCGCATGAATTACAACGAACCAATTCGTCTGTACCTAAAGGATATCCGAAACAAATCACAATGGACTCCATCGATTTCAGATTCCATCCATTCGATACTATCACGGTCAAAAATAGATAAGCACCGAAGATCTTATGAAGATTCTATTGATGTTTGATCCCTTAATGTTTTTCGTCTTCCTTGTACTCGCAAAATTGAAAGTTGATTTCAACTTCTCACTTAAACCAGGCGTTGCAACAAAAACTTAAATCTACTTACATCACCTCAGATGAAAGTCATTTAGACCTGCCTTTCGAACTTAACAACGTCGAATTTGATTCACCCAGATTGTGTCCTCCGAGTGGCGAGTCCGCCCAAGATATCTTGAACTCAATATTCTATATGCTTTCCCGCGATTATAGACACGTCAAGCCGACATTATCGGTCGACGTAAGTTTCTCCAACTCTCCCAACCAAATTTCCACCTTGGAAGTATTATTACCCTTATACTTAATACAACAGGATATCATCCCTTCCACTTCCTCGGGCACGGAATCCTTTCAAGTTATATCGGCACCTTTAAATGTCGAATCTGACATCGATCCATTTTTCGATGATTTTTTCTTGGGCCAAGAGATTGACGATTCAAATGATATATTCGCTGAATTTAACTTTACTCAACCTGTCTTGAGACATCAAAATGAAACATCCGAAGAAGCTTTCAGAGATGCTACCACTCATGACACAGCTAGTAAGAATCCATCGCTAAAGAGAAAGAAAGAGGATGAAGTGCAGTTGTCCGAACATGCAATCAAACTTGCAAAACTGTTTACAAGATATGATGAATTAGTATCTACGTCGTCCTCCACTTCTGAGCTGTCTATTTCAATGGATTCTTCCAATAATGCACTTTCAAGTTCAGCCAAGACAGATCGCAACGATGACACTTCTTGTATAAACGACAACCGATCATTGGATAATCTTCCTCAGACACTTACATTGACTTCCTTCGATTCACAACACAATCCCGAATCACAGCCTGAACATGAACCGACAAGGTCGACGTCAATTCAGCACATTTCACCCCTCCAAACCGGCCAAGATTTATCCTACCTTGCTCCATCACAACAGCTTACTCCTAATTCTACTTGCCATTCTTCGATTGGCTGTAGCCAAAATTCGAATTCGCAAGATCATTCTCAAAGTACATGGCAGATTGAAACCCCGACAAAGTCGAATATCAGCAGTGACTTAGGTTTAGATGCATCCGTACATAACGAAATTGTAGACGAAATGATTCTATTCAGTGACGAAGAAGAAACAGATCTACTTCATGATTTAGAGCTGCTCACATAAGTTTATTTCGTCTGTAGCGGTAGTAATTTCCGTTTCAATATCACTCTATCGCCGGAAACAGAAGTTGAAAAAGGCAATCTAAATTGACTTTTCAGTGATCAGAATAGCTTTGATTTCTATGTACGCTAGTTATGAATATTTGTGTCTCATTGACAATAAAACTGCGTTAACAGTTAAGCAGACATTTGCGCCAGTATTAATGCACATCCAACAATTCTCTATATAGGTTTATTAATAGTTCGGGTACACTCAACACATTGAATGCTCCAACATTCCAAATCTACGGAAGTTCTTGAATTCAGACATTTGCTGCAAAATATCAGATCTGTTGATAGATTCCACTGTCCCTTCATCCAGCACAATTTATTTAAACTGGTTGGCCAATCTTTTACTTTCTTTTAAATCTGACAATTTAGAGACGAGATCTTTCAATGGCATCATTTCGCCTTTAGATTTTGTTCCAACATCGTCTCTGTTACGGACATTAACCGATTCGGAGTTCTCTTCTTCGCCGCCGACGACTAAGAGTAAAAAGAAGGTAGAGTTAAATATAAGTTATCATTGGAGAGCTAATGGTGAAATGAAGGGTCACGTCAAATTACCTAAAATAAAATTCCAGTGAGCAATTTCAGCGTTACGGATTTTCTTGTTCAATGTGACGTCAGATAGATCGGCTTCAGCGTAAAATCCTGCTTGGTGCAATGTTTCTTGTACTTTCTTGGCATACCCGTCGAAGGTGTGCGACACTGGAACAACGATAGCCTGACGGGGAGAGAGCCAGAACGGCCTACACGAGGACAAGAAATGGGTATCCGGTCAGACGGTTCAAAAGGCGGGAAGAAACAGGTATCGACATCAATACAAACCATTTACCAGCAAAATTTTCGGTCAAAATAGCTATCATTCGTTCAACAGAACCAAGGATAGCACGATGGATAATGACGGGACGTTTCCATTCTTTTTCATGGTCACCGGATTCTGCAGTACGGTAGGAGAGATTGAATCGTTCGGGTAACTGGAAGTCCAGCTGAATAGTGGCACATTGATGTGGTCGTCTAAGTGCATCTTTGATGGTAATATCGATCTAGAATATAATAACGCCATGTCAGCCAAAGTCTTTACAGGAAATCTTACGTCAGTAAATCCATACCTTAGGGCCGTAGAAAGCTCCATCACCGGGGTTGAGTTCCCAAGGGTAACCAAATTTGTTCAGAGATTTCTCTAATCTCTTTTCGGCTTCATCCCAAGTTTCCACCTTTCCGAGGAAATTTTCCGGGCGCGTTGAGAGACGGAGTGAAAACGTGAATCCAAAAATACCGTAGATGTGTTGAAGGAAGTCAAGGCAAGACGTCATTTCTGACTCAATCTTTTTAAAAAGTCCAGTTCAGCATACTGTTGAAAACGCTTGTGACAGCAAAAGAAATAGGTATACCTGATCGAGAGTACAGAAAATGTGAGCATCATCCTGCTGGAATCTTCTCACTCTTGTCAAACCAGTCAATGCACCGCTATATTCGTTACGATGTAGAACACCGAAGTCGGCAAATCGAATGGGAAGCTCAGTATAACTTCGGACGCGATGACCGAACATGACACAATGTCCGGGACAGTTCATCGGTTTGAGAGCGAACTGCTCCTTCTCGACTTCAAAGCAGAACATGTTCTCGCGATATTTCTGCCAATGACCAGATGTTTCCCAAAGTTTGACATTGTAGACATTGGGAGTAACGACTTCTTCGAATCCACGTTTTCGATATTCAGACTGAAAAGATACAGTGAAATATTAAAGAACGGTTGCAAACGAAAGAATGGAATTTTTGTGGTACCTTCTGAAGGTTGACAAGTTCATTATATATTCTGGTACCATGAGGAAGGAAGAAGCATGAACCGGGGGATAATTCGTGGAAGAAGAACAGTTCTTGCTCCTAAATGATGAGGGAGTTAGTTCCTGTACGGATCAAATAACTTTCATGAAATATTTACTTTGCCAATTTTGCGATGATCACGCTTAGCGGCTTCAGCGAGGAAATGTTTGTGCTCAGTCATTTGCTTTTTATCGGGGAAAGAAACACCGTATACACGCTGCAGGGATTCATTCTTGGAATCACCAAGCCAGTATGACGCTGAGCTCTAAAAAATAAAGAGACGATTGAGACTCTAGTCACCTACTGAATTCACTGACAATGAAAAAACGCACCTTCATTACAGAAAAAGCTTTCACCTTACCCGTGTTGGGAACGTGAGGTCCCCTACATAAATCAATCAATGGACCACATCGATAAACCGTGGATGAGCCGCCATCAGGAATTTTGTTTTCTATCAACCACACTTTAAACGGATTATGCTTGAACATTTCTTTTAACTGTTCCTTGGTCATGACCAGGCGTTCGAAAGGTTGCTTTTCACCCACAATTTTAGTTGCAAGCTTTTCTAACGAATCGTAATCCGACGGCGTTACGGAACGCTCACTTGTCATACTCATCTCGTAATAAAACCCGTCGTCAACTGGAGGACCGATACAAAGGTGGCAACCATAATGACGTTCGCAAGCTTCGCCCAAGATATGGGCGGACGAATGCCAAAATACAAAACGGCCATCATCATGCTCAAAATCTAGTAGCTCCAGTTTACAGGATCCTTCCAATGGTCTCGGTAAATCCCATAGTTCTCCATTCACTTTTGCAATCACAACTTTCTCGGAAAGGGATTTTGAAATGGATCGGGCAATATCAAGAGGGGAAGTTTCCCAAGACGTGCCAGGACGTGTGGATCCATCCGGGAGTGTAATGGTGATGGGTTCTCGTGGTTTGGCTATATCATGGACATCATTTAGCAACCTGGACTTCATTCACTGGATGATAAGAGATGTAAACATGAGAAGCGAGCGGTATCAACGAACCTGCAATATCGGAATCGTACTTCTTTTTCAGTTCTTCGAACATTTGAATTCTGTACGGAATGTAATCCGGAAGAGGAGCCATCTGTAATAGGATGAGAATATAAGAATCAAGCAGACAATCATGCATCATAAATCAAAGTTGTTCTTACCTCTAGGGGATGAGCGCCTTCAGCTGCAGCATCCTTCCCTTTCTTCTTATTGACCTTTTCTTTTTTGGGTTGTTGAGTCTTCTTCTCGCCGCCATCTTGAATTTTCATTTGCTCCATTTTATTCGTGACGTCGGCCATTTTGTATGGATATGGTTTTATCGTAGACACGCTCCAACGATAAATATATTCGGGTGGGTTGGAGAAAGTTGGTTGCTATGGCAACGCATGGGCCGTTTTGAACCGAGTTGGAATCGTGAGTCATGCTTGAATTCCTTTCAAAAGGGGCCGAGTCACTGTCGAGTCATGCATACTTGTGTGATACAATATTATTATTTCTGTTATGACTGCGTATTAAAGTGGTACATTCTGCAAAATTTCGCATTATTACAGGCGTATCTACAATTCTTTCAACTTCTCCATCAACCATTCATAAGTGACAAAAGTGACAGCATTCACCACAAACCCTCTAATAAGAGTTGGCTTCATGCCTTTGACAAAGGGTTTAACTCCCTCCTGTATATAAATATCTCTGGATAAATAGTATATCTGCGCGAGCGGATTTTTGGTCGCATAGATACGTGTCTCGACCGACTGACTCGGTATTGTCTGGACTCGACTTTTGATCACATCAAGAGGATAAATCGAAGCCTAATAAATAGAAATTGCCAGAATTAAAAAGAGATTATGAATGTTAACGATATTGTGATCCATGGAAGATTTGAACAAGTGACAGTTTAATACACTTACCCAACTGGCTACTCCCGCAACACCACCAGCAAATAACTGAATGGGACGCTCCCACTTTTTATCATTTGATGCATATTCGGTCTTGGGTTTCAATGGTCGTAACCTGTCGTGCGAAGATAATCTGTTTGATTCAAGCAAGGAGGCCAATAGCCGTTTCGTGTATTCGTAAGTCCCGAAGTAAACAGCATAACCAGGACCTTCTCTGAGGAATGTTATCGTCCCGCCTCGGTACAATCCAGCAATGCCTTCATGCTGTAAGGTTCGTAAGAAAATGGCAACCGATGAATGTGGCGGTAGGGAGGACAGTTTCAGTCGACCAGGATTTAGATTAGGAGAGGAAACACTGGCTGAGTGAAAAGAACGAGATGCCGAATTGACTATATTGTAAGATTGTAGTGATTTTAACGAAACTGGTGATTTCATCACTTGAGCTCGGCATTTGATCAGTTCAGACGGAGTCGATACTAGGAAGCACGCAAAACCAGAAGTCAACCCCGCCAGACACACATGACTGAGCGGAGAAGCAGAAGAACTTGAAGATGGAACAGAACTGTAAGGTTTTAAACGGTTCAACACATTGGAGTATGTGACGAATAATATGGAGTTTAGTCCAGCAACAGATAGAACAGGGCCAGATATTCCTCGAAATAGAGATGTAACCTGAAAAACGAAATAGGCGCCAAGGTCGTCAGAATCAAAATAAAGCTTACATATGACAGTTTTTCCAAAAATGAAGCACCGTACTCACCCCCTCATGCCGCACTAAGTCTTGGATACTCTGGAATAAGTTACGAGAACGACTTAAATGACCCACTGTTCCTTCTGTCTGCAACCGTACTTTAACTACATCTAACGGCGAACCTACGAGTACTCCTAAACTACCGGATACTGCACCAGCAATGAAATCATTTTTGGACTCGGCTATAAGTAAGGAACGAGATAAATTGTTAGTGGCGGAGTAAATTTTGGAGACCGTAATGAAGCGCCAGACACTCAGTCCGCAGAGAGAGTCAATAAGTTTCATTCAGACATACCCATTCACTATAATTGTGGACGATTTCGAGTTTCTATCGGTTACAATATAACATTGACCGAGGAGATATTTTGGATGACTTTAAATACACCGCAGCGACTTGCAAATATGTCTCGTGAACGCTGTGTTGAAAATGGTAACGTGATAATTCTATTGGTGGACACAATGGCTTTAATCTGCAAAGGAAGTGGCTCGGCTTCTGGGGAGTAGGGAATGGAGATGCCGCTCCTTAAACGAGAATAAAGAATGCAGTTTTCTTTTGAATATTATACTATTTCCGAAAAAGAGTGCTCTATGGAGTTGGAGCTTCTTTTCAGGGACAAAGTTGTGCCGGCCGCTTACCTCCCTACGGCAGAAGCACTCAATAGTGTTATTTCCGTTTGTTTCTACATCAAAACTCCTGCAGAGACAACACATAAATTTAGTTTAAGAACTTCTGAATTTTATTTAAACTCGATCACACAAGAATATGCATACGACCACATTAATCTATCGTCGCCGACTTAGCGCGTCGTTTGTGCACCCATCAATCGTTGGCCCTCATTCTAAGGATCTGCCATTTCAGATCGATCAACTCCAGCACATCTTTCGCCCAATAGACACCTAACCTTCCAGAATCGTCTTCACTTCCTCGAAGATTCATTAGCTCTTGATCATCAGTTTGACTTTCTGACCTCTGATCTTCATTCTGCGCCCCATTCAGTATATCCAATCTAGCTTGCAAGTACGATTTCCGGCCGACTATTCCTTTCCCGTCTGAATTGGAATTTTTATCTTCTAAATATGTACTCGAGATGTTGCCGGCCGAGTGAATCCAATAGTGGTACAGTTTCACATTTTCAGAATCCACCAAAAAACCGCTCTCTAAATTGTCACGCCCTTCGTTACCACTGTCATTCCTTAATTCGTCCAAATCTTCCACTTTCTCGGCGCCGAGAATTATCATTTTCCCGCTTAACCAAGCTATATTATATATTAATGATGAGTCTGTTCCGATAAGTTTACTTCGCCCGACATAATTCCAGAAAAAACGGAATATGATTTGAATATACTCAAAAGTCGAAACCGTTTTGCTGTTTTCTACAGCTGAACGTAACGTAGAGTCATTATAGTACCGAAATATATCATGTAACGTAATTTTCGATAATTGTTGTTGGAAACGCTGATATTGTTTGACAATAGTACCTCTTGAGTTGAAGGATTTGTAAACAAATGTGAACTCTTTCGAGGGTAACCGTGGTGTGCCATTTTGCGGAGAATCGAGGGCGAGCTCAAAAGGTGGAGTGAACTCAACTGAGCAAGTTGGAAATCTTCGGCGAAGCGTCCGGTATGAATTCACAGTGGACACGAAAATGGTTGTTTGTGGACATAAAAGATGGAAATGAGAGTATATATCAGATGTTAGAGCAGGGAGCATAATGTGGCGGATTTCCTGGCTTGGATTTGAATCAAAAATCCAAGACAGGTATGTCGAAAAATGGAGTGAGGCGTCCGAATCAGAAGGTGGGAGTGTAACAAATGTTATGTTTTCTTGAGTAGCCGCTGCATGAAGAAGGCCGTTCTGTGATAAAGATCGGAGATACGAAACGTCACATTGCGGCAACGAACTAACCTTCAAATATGGAGGGACCGGTAATGATTCATCCGAGCGCAAAATCATACATTCGTATATCGGCTTTCCAACGACTTTCTTCAACACTTCCATTGCCGCGTAGTATCTAATAAATTCTTGACTCTGCATAGGGTCATGATACGAAACAACGACGTATGCTCTCGCTCCAGTCATTCCTCTTTTGACGGCCCTTAAAATACTAGCTTTGATTTCCCTAATTCTGTTCATCCTAGTTTTCGTGAACGCTTCCTGAAGTTTCATACGGCTATTCTTTGAAATATCTCTCCATAGCTCGAAATAATCTGTGTCGGTTCCGATCAATTCATCCTTACTCACGCCATGGAAATTAATGAGTTTCGGTTTCAGCGAATTTTCGAGAACAACTTGAGCCGATGTAGGAGTAGATAATATTATTCGCAAATCAGTATTGAAACTACTGGGAAGTCTAAAATGATGGGGTAAGCAGTGAAAGTCGTAAAATAAGTTTAGAAAGTTGAAGGGGGTGCATGCATCGAGCTTATTTGTCTCAGTTAATGCCAGCATCATCTTTTCGAACTCTATTTCACTCGGCCTGACGACGAGGACAGACGGGTCGAGAAATGTTGAGACTGGGAAGGCATGACCAGCAGCGAATGTCAAGTCGGCGTGATGGAATAGGGAATCAACGGAAGATAACACCAAAATGTCCAGGTCAATGTATATAATCTTATCGAATTGCTCTAACTGCCATATACGTAAAACTGCCATTCTTTTACCGTCATGTGTTGGGTTAGAACAACTCGTCGGAACAGGAACAGGATCAATCAAGATACTGGTTAAATTGAGGAGCGAGATTCTGGATTTGGTCACAGCATTCACGTCTGCTGTTATAAGAACATAGATAGGGTAGATTGTGTGCGTTTGCAAAGAAGTTGATAGTGCTTCGAGTGAACGAACGATTGACTCTCGGTTTGAATACAGAAGCAGGACGTATGCAAATTTTTTCTGGTTCGGAAGAGAGAGCATCTCTAATTCAAGTCCCTCAGAACTAGTCAAATCAGGAATAGAAACATCGTTCGTCGAATTAGCCAAATGAGCGTGAATCGAGGGATGCGGAGGTAGTACTGGATTGCCGAATTTAAAACTAAATCGGGATTTGATAAAATCAGAGTAACGTGACGAAACCTTTTGCGAAATGCCACCATTGCCGAAAGGCCAACTTGCCAGCGGAAGACCGATCTGCGGTTGTAAGTAAGAGATTGATTTAACGGAATGCGAATTTAGAAATCGAGTAATATCTCGTATAAAGTATCGGTTTCGTGCTACAGTTTCCACGTACCAATGCAGCGGGATCCGATTGGAAGAGTGAAACCAATCTGGGAATATCGAATTTAAAAATCCAGTTTCCGTACAGTCGTGGGAGGAAGTAGAAAAGAATTGATCGATCATGCGTCGGTAAATAGTGATATTTGGTTCAAAAACCATCAGATGCGAGGTGAAATACTGTGGAATGTAACTGTGCGGAGCCGAAAATGAAGGAAAATCGAAAATGGGGTCAATATTTTCAAAAAGGAAAGTTGTGACTTCCAGATAGACCAATTTCGTATAATGAATAAGACTCCATGCATGAATCTTTCCGAAATATGTACTATTCCGTGTATTGTATGAATGTAAACCGTAGCGGTAACGGTGTTCTTTCGTGTTACACGGTTCGGAATAGGGGCTGATGGGGACGACAATTTCGTTTCGTCAGGATGGTTATTATCAATCATTTCGTCTTTTCCTACCAAAATCTTACCTTGGAGTTTCTGGAACAAAATATAATGTGAATCCTGCTTGACTAATCCGCTTCTGGCTTTGGGCTGATATGGTCGCGGGCAGCATACAAACCAAATCATGATCGGTTGAAAATTTATGAATCAATGAATAACCCAATAACTCTGCAGATTTTATCAAATCTTCGTTATCCGAAGGTATGAATGTTACAAATGCGTGCTGCGTTCTTCTCAAACCAGCATACTCCTGTGATGCGTCGGCACTCGAGCGCTCGATCAATGAGCTAATTTTCTGCGTCACTGCAGTTCTGAGGTCACTCTCGTCGGCAGTATTGTGATATGATAAGTGTACACTATGTTCTTGATCTTTGAATGATTGTGAAAATAAATAAAGCAAAATGAAAACGAATAACGATATAGCGTATATATGAATCAGGCGAGATCGGAAGAATCGAAAGCGCATATTCGTGCGATATATGTAGTGCTATGAGAAATACAATGATAAATAACTTCGATCAGACACTTGCAATGATCTATATGAACTTCTGCTGCCGCTCGGATATAATCGTCGACATATCTGCCATGTAAAAGAGAGGAATTGTGTGGCCGTCGGATCTGTTCTGCTCAGTTGAACTCTGTTCTTCGGTTCCTTCTTCGTGCCACTTCAAATGATGCATATCGTCCACAATCATACTCACATTCCTCAACTAAAGCGTTCGCTTGTCGCTCATTCTAAACAGAGTCTTTCGGGGCATTCTCCACGTTTTCGACGGCATGCTCCATTTCGTCTGGCACCCTTTTCGACAGGGCCATTACGGCGAAGCAAATCCACCCACATCAATGACCGGCAAAATCAACGACAGGATCAACGATACAATATTGTCTTTTTCGGTTCCTGTCAATTCTCTGTCAGGCATTTAGAAAAATTAATTCATGAGAGAAGTAATAACTCGGCGGTGGCCTTTATTTCAAGAATAGTTCTTTTGGAACATCCCTCGCCATGCTGATTATTTGACCGCAGATAGGACCCCAAATTTTATTAAATCGATAAACGTCATCACTCCACCCGATAAACGGAAGGGAAGAGGATTACATGAGTCGTCATGTAAGCTACTAATGATAAGTTTTAAGTAGAGTTTGGACTGACAATTCCGCCACTGGCCATATCAAATTTTCAGCACCCCTCAAGCAGTTTAGTATGGCCCACCACGTCCCGGTATTCGACGCACCGCCCAAAACATTAAATGGTTGGAATGTAAGTTTACTCTATCATAGGAAGGTGGGGCTTATCTAATGACAGATTTGTGTCGTCAGTTACCGCCAGAGATTCCCCCACCCGACATCGCGATCGTCGTATCCTTCAACTACTTTATTCCAGCGTCATTAATCAAACAATTTCCAGTCTCAGCCATCAATGTACATCCGTCATTATTGCCGAAGTGAGTTTATCAATTGTAGCCGAACAGCCTGTGTCCGTCTTAACTTTATGATACTCGGGCTTTTAGGTATCGAGGAGCCGCACCCATACAGTGGACGTTAATAAATGGCGATACTGAGACAGGAGTCTCCATCATTGATCTACACCCCACCACTTTTGATGCCGGCAGAGTTCTCAATCAAACCCGACTGGTTTGTTCTCTTCTTTCTCGGTCCACTTGAACGGAAAACCGACGACAATTGAATGCTACATTTTCTTTTGTCCCAGGCCATACCCGACCCATCAAATATTCGGTATTCAGAGCTCGAATCAATATTGGCGGATGAAGGATCTGATTTATTAATTCAGACGTTACGGAATCTTGATGCACATAAGGTAACACGTCTGTCGTTATCCGATTGCTTTGCTTTCACCCGTGCATAACCTCGTTCTCAAGGCATCGTCAAAGTCTCAAGAGCAGTTATCACCAAATTCAGATGTTCCAAAAGCACCTAAAATTACCAAAGAGTTGGGTTTATTATCCTGGGATATTCAGACAGCTCAGCAAATATGGAATCTACATCGCGGAGTGTCCCATCAGGTAACCATTCTTCAATCTCTCCTCATATACCTTTCCTTTGACTATTTTAAAACGTAAATCGAATTCTAATGTACGTAATTTTTAATTTTTAATATTCCCAAATCTGTAGATCCCCCTTCAAACAACTTTTAAGTCTAAACCACTTCATCTGACTTCATTACTTCACCCTGTCGATTCACCGCCTGATCTTCCTAAAGATTCTAACGCAGCCATTGCGCCGGGGACCATTTATTACAATAAACACTCTCCAAATGTGTTATACATTCGTGCTAAGCAAGATTGGGCTGTAGTAGAGAAAGTAAAAGTTGTGAATAGGAAAGAAGTGGGTGTTAAAGAGTGGATGAATGGGTATAAAGTACGCAGTTTGGAAGATCGTTTTGGATTGTAAATTTGGGTTTTGTGCGGAAGTGCTCCATAACGATGGTTTATGTTCAATATGTTATCAGCGGAAGTGAAATTTAACGGGAAATTAATTATCAAAAACTAATATTAATGCATCTTATTAAAATTTTTACATGCAACTTTTAGTGAATATATCTATACATTAATCAGCAACGCGGAATTGAAAACAGCAAGACAATGTCACGGAAATAATAATTGATTGTCAAATGCAAATATCATACAATGTTTGTTGCGACCTAATTGCTAATAATTTTGCGAATGTTGTTGATTATTAAAGTGCTACACACTCTTCTGTTCCAGATGTTGCTGAAGCATTTGGTACAACTGCAGTTGCGCTTCGTACGATAACTCTGTGACAATTTTGCTGAAAAAATACGCTGGCGTGACGGGTACAGGTGTCTACACCATTTTCAAGTAATTGCGTCAGTAGTGATGTTCAAACAGCAAGAGGTAATAAAAAGTTATGTTTACCTTAATGAAACTTTGGACATATATGTATGCAAAGGCACCCATAAGGAATTGACAATCCATACGATCGGTAATGCCACCATGGCCTGGTATTGAATCACCGAAATCCTTGATTTTGAACGCTCTTTTTACACCTGATGCGAAGAATCCTCCGAAAGGAGCGATTACACTCGCAAATAAGGAGAAAACTAAAGTGTGGAACTGGATGGGAGCTAGGTAGACATATTGTCGCGGATTTGGAAGCTAAAATATATATTAGTTCCCTGTTGGATGAAAAAGACCATGAAGAAGAAGATATGCGTACCACGAGTTTAAGTATCTGATATAGCACGGGGGACAACGTGTATTTTCTCGGGATGAAAACTGGGTTGGGCGAACACGATATATCGCTCAAGCTTGTAGCTCTTAATGTATCAGGGATATTCAAGATGTCATCGACAGGACAGATGACATATGGGTATCGTACAAGTATATTGCTAGCCTGTTTTTAAAAACGTTGAAGGTGAGTGGAATAGCCGTCACGAGAAATATGTAGGAAGAGACTTACGATAAAGCCAAAGATAAGGGTACAAATGGCCCCACCGATGAATCCCTCCCACGTTTTTTTGGGTGAGAGTTTGATGAGAGGTGTTTTGCCCCACATCATTCCACAAAGATAAGCAAAAACATCATTGGTGATTACAAGCGACACAGGTAGCATGAACCTACAATAAGTGAGAGGAAGATAAGCGAATTAGCTGCGAACAATTCCACATCATCCAGAATGTTCCTCACCAAATCAGTCCTTCGAGTACATTCTTCACGATCAAATGGCTGGAGCAAACAACTAATAAGA
Source organism: Paraphysoderma sedebokerense (assembly GCA_025602915.1). NCBI lineage: Eukaryota > Fungi > Blastocladiomycota > Physodermatomycetes > Physodermatales > Physodermataceae > Paraphysoderma > Paraphysoderma sedebokerense. The sequence goes on along the minus strand of JAHLJZ010000031.1, from coordinate 129,109 downwards.
GAGCCATATGTGTCCATGCAAATTGACCAAGTTGAAACTTCAAGTGACCTACAAATTAAGAGGGCGACATAAATACGTTGCCATGGCGAAAGATAACTTAAGTATCTTGAAGGTTGACAGTAGGATTTATCAATGACAAACCTTTCTTCAAACTCACGACAAATAGAACCAATCCCAAAGTGTAAAGCAGAAAGGATATAAACCTAAAAATGAACCGGTCGAAAAGGGTTTAGTGATAAGGAGACTAGTTATTACGTCCTCGTACAAAGCAACAGACATACCTGTGCTTTGCCAAGCCCGTTGTGACAATATCTTCCAACACAGCATTATCTCGATGTGCCGACTTCTTAATCAATTCTAACACAGCCTGACCCATCCAGAACCATTCAACTACAAATAAAAAGTACCAGTTGACAAGCCTAAACCACCTCATTTTGCGTTCTTTTGACGGCACCCATGCAATTTTAATGACCTCCTTGAATACAAGTATTTGCAACGTTATGATGAGAAATATTATAGGAAGGTGGCCTATGTGAATTTGAAGTTAGAAAAGTATATATAGGTATGAAACAATTGAGTTTCGCCAATTTTAGATTCAAAAAATTTCATACCAGCCAGTAATATCAGAGTGAACAGGGACACCATGAGTAGAGTCATGGCGGTCCGAATCCAAAAGTTCTTTAATTTGGAATTGACCGGGGTCTCTGTCTCTGGTTTTGGTACATTTCCATTGGGAACAAATCCATTCACTTTTGCATGTCCATTTGTCTTTGCGTCTTTTAATAAGGCATCGTGATGAGAAGTTACGGGTGAATGGGGCGGACTATGCTTTGAGGGAGATGAATTATTTGAGTGGGAGGTTCTCTTGAAGGCTACCTTTGACCTGCGCATTTGAATGATAACAGTTGTGATTGCAGAAAGAGGGTTGTCATAGAATACGTAAGAGCGAATAACAGAAGCTTTTCTGGGGAGTTTTTTTGTTTCGATCGTGCAGGATGGGATTGAAGCGCCGACGCTGTTGAATTTTCAAACTCTCTTTTGACGGCTCACAAGTGTGCCTATTCTGGCGATATTAATATTCAATCTTTGAGGAGACTGTCTTCAAGTGCCCTCGATCTGCAAAACCACAAAGTATAAATAAATAGGCTAAACCCCATATATAGCCTTTTATTCATGATGCAGCGGCGCAATAGCCGCAATTATCGTGTGGCACAAAGATTGACCAGAGGCCACGTCCGGCCACTTTTGTGCTCGGATTGCCACAACACTAAACTCCAAACCCTATCGGTTGTAGAATGATGTGACAGTGTTGCAAGAACTAATTTGCTATCTAAAGTTGATCTGAAGACTGCCAAGTGGAAACACCACCACTTTCCTCGGCCTTTGTATGGTTCTGATGTGCCCTCCACTGCGTTGTGAAACAGCCAAGAAACACTAGCGCAGGAGAACTCAAACATTGCCATTTACAAAATGGATCTAGAAGAAAAAATTCGAAAACGGCTAATAACCTAATATTCCCCTTTACATTCAAGACTTGGTGCTTGCTGTTCCCCTGCCAAGAATTTGCCTGATTTAATACCATTCTTAACTGAGCGGAATTTAAAACGGATCCGATCAACCCGATGTCTATCTTGGCAACTGTTCCCTCGTCCCCATTATAAAAGGATGTAGTCCCTGCCTTGTAATTCAGCTCAGTTCCAATCATCAGAAGAAAAAGCACAGGTCAGCTAATCAAAATGGTCGCATCCACCATCCTCCTCTTCACCATATCTTCCTTTCTCGCCTCGGCCCTTGCCTCCTTCCCTCAACTCTGTGACTTACAAGCTGCAGATCCTTGTCCCAATAAGGATCAATCGTGCCTAAAATCCTTCTTGACTTTAGATAAAGACGGAATCGGTGAATGCACATATACTTCGTTCCCTGCCACTGCCACCGAATGTGATATCTTCAAAACCGACTCGTGTCAAGAACTTGGTGACTATACTTGCGTCAAAAGCAACGCCTGGACTCAAGATAACAGAGGCTACTGTATGCCAACCTACGACTCTGCTCTTTGCCGCGGACCCAACAATCTCGTCTGTCCTCTCGGCACTGTCTGTCCTACAAAACGAACTCGATTCACTTATTTGTGTGTGCTTGGTTCAGGCTCGACACGTCGTTCTTCTCCTCAATAGATATGTTCGCTGTAATCAATTGAAATGACAGAGTCGAATAGTAGAATATAGTCTTAAAGTCTTCATAATACTTAATAGCCTATTAATAATTGTAATTTTTTGGTTAGTCATAATATAATAAATGCAATATTCATATCCCCAAATTGAATTAAATGCCTTGTCAAAATTGCGCGGGCTCCGTCATTTCATACCCGCGCCATGTTGATTATCACTATCCCTTACGTTGATAACTGAGCTCTCGTATTTTAATGGAATTTTCATATGGTTCTCAGAAGTGTTTGTATTCTAAAATTTGTTGTTTGATACAACCCGATAGAATCCAGGAAAGAGGCCTTTCACGTGCCAAAACAAGCCACAAGTTTAAGCATCGTAAGGAATCCCGTCCCGCCTCAAGAGCAGATCCAACGATCCTAAATATACAAAGATGGTTTTATATTATACTTCAAACGGTATGTTCCCTGCAACTGTCTGAGTTACGCTGTTTAGGCATTTAATTATGTTTTCTCCGTTCCTTTAGTTGTCGATCCTCCCATTACGATTTACATGGGCCGAGATAAATTTGAAAGTATGCTCATCTTTTCCTTCGTATCGGGCCGATCGTTGGTTCGAATGACTTGGAGATGCCAAAGCACCATTCTAACATTTGTCAATTTTAAATTCGGTGTATAGATGAAGATCTAATCAAACACGGATGGGAAGAAGACGTCTGGTTTCATGTTGATAAACTTTCCTCTGGTATCTATAAGTTTTAAACTTCATCAAACCCAACCCCACATCTCATCTTTATGAACGTACTAATTGAACGGTATTGTAATATTAGCCCACGTCTACCTTCGCCTTCAACCCTGCAAACTGTCGGAATCCAATTCGAAACCTAATTCACCGTTAAACCCTAAAAAACCTTCTCCAAAATTATCTCGAAAAGATGCCAAAGACGTCATTAGTGCTGCTAGTAAAGCTGTAAACGTTCCTCCAAATTCGGTTAAAGAACCTGAAGACGGTATTTGGTGTAGGAACTGGGAAAGCATTCCAGAGGTTGGTTGATTTGCTGAGTCAATGTAAATCTGCATTGTCGTAATCAGTTGTCGACTTGAGGACTTAACTAAGATGTGTTAAATTTGTAAACTTGAATTGTAGTCTCTTCTGGCCGATTGTGCGCAATTGGTGAAAGCCAACTCAATCGAAGGAAACAAAAAGAATAACGTCCCAATTATTTATACGCCATGGTCGAATATCAAGAAAACAGCTGGTACAGTCCTCATAGATTTCTAAATCAATATTGAAAACACCTTCATTTCACTTTGACTTGATATTAACTCTCAATCTGATGGCTTGCTGTTGTATATCATCCGTTACAGGAATGGACACAGGAACTGTAACTTTTCACAATCCGAATCTCGTTCGACGAGTGAACGTTCCAGCCCGTGTCAATGAAATAGTAAATCGACTGAACAAGACCAAAGAAGAACGAAATACAGATTTAGAAAAAGAAAAATTGGAAAAATTGAAAATGGAAAGGGAGGAAAAGAAAAATGCCGAACGTGAAAGGGTTTGTTAATTCATATAAGCACTTAGATTTCAATTTCTGATGGATTTTATAACTTACATGATCGAATTCAATTCATGTAGAAAAAATTGGAGGAAGAGCAACAAGAGATGTACCAAAAACAGAAAGAACTGAAAAGTTATACATCGTTGTTTGATGAATCCGAAATGGCTAGTAATCGGTACACACCGATAGACGAAGACGATTTTATGTAAACAGCAGAGAAACAAAAAGCGAAACAACTGGAAATTACGATCAAAATAAATTGAACTATACAAAAATTGATATGAACGGCCGGTCGAGAGCTGATGCAGGGCCTGATGTAGGACGGACTGTATTTATTGGGAATGAACTTGAATTTTAACACAACAAAATCGACCATTCACGGTAGTCAATCAACATTCAAGCCTACATTGATCGTTCAAATAATTCAAATAACTGCAAAAGGTTTAATCTATTGATGTTTAAATTTACAATCCACCTCTTATTTCACTCCAAACCAACGGAGCCATCACTTGAGTTGCTTTCCATAATGCTCTTACGCCTTTCCATAGTGTCCGTGGCAACATGTACCATGGCTCATGTGAGAATAGATCATAGGCACCGTAAGCTGCGACGGAGAAGAAATGCGTGATAAGAAGGAGTGGACGCGGGAGGATGCTATTTGAAAACTGTTAGCGGGCAATGCAAGTAAACAGTGAAATATGGTCAGTGGGAGACGTACCCAGCCAATAGTCCGACGGGGTCGGAGGTGAATCGACCACCTAGGTTCAGATAATTAAAAGTTGCGCGACGGAGAATTTTTAGATCGTCATCTGAAAAATTTCAAGACCATGTGTCAACATTACGTGTACAAATATGGTATATTCATGTAATATCAGAAAAGTCAGGAACGTACCATCTCCGGCACTGAACAAGTCGTACAGCGCCATAGCCAAAATGTTAACCACACTACTGAGTCCCTTTCGCTTCCAATACCACTGTTTGCATACTTGCACTATCTCGTCTTGTTTACCTTCGAAAGTTGAAAACCTGGATGTACTCAACAAAGAACGCAACAGTACAACATCAGACAATGCAACAGTCATTCCTCCACCAGTCAATGGGTGACGCATGTTTTGAGAATCGCCAAGAAATATGACACCAGCATTGGTTTGCTTTGTGGGACGTAAGAACGAGTTGGGCATAACTCTAAGCCGCTGATTTGTCAGAGCCTTCAGAAACGAAGACTGTATGGAAGGAAGGCGAATAGGGGGTGTTAGTAAAATGATGATTAACCACAGGAATGATATCTCTCAAAACGAAACGAACCCTGATGACAGTTGGTATCTGCGGAGAAACCACCTGTTCCATATACCGCTTTAATCCTCCGTCTTTAGCGCTCGGAATTTTACCAGGGACATCCACAAGGACTCGAGTATCGTGCGTACCAATTTGATACATCAGGACAGGGGATGGGTTGGCAAGAATAACGTGACCGTAATTCGGGTACGGAAGCGGACAATCATCCAATATAAACCTGTACCAAATGCGAACGAGCGTGATCAGTACGATGTATGAAGGGCGAGCTGATTTACAATAGGAGAGAGCGAGTAATATACCCAACAAAATGACTTCTCGTCTTCGGAGTTGCAGTAATATATTCTTTTCGAAATTTCGAGAAACACCCATCAGCTACAACAGTTATCGGTGCATGAAATTTCATGTCAATAGAGGCGGTATCGATAGACGAAAAGGCTTCATCCTCAGTTTCCTTTATTTTTCGGGTGCTTGAAACTCCTATCACACAATCCGAAGAGGAATCTTTAATAAGGTCGGTAACCGTGGCTTCCAGGATTGTGACACTAGAGCGACACACGAACATGGTCAGATCGTAACGAAGAGATCAAGATTGCTAGTAATCAAGAAGCTTACTTTGCTATCTTTTTACAAGATTCCCTTAGCGCCATGATGAATCGTCCGTGGTGAAAACTTTTGCCGATTGGTTTGGTACCATCGTCATTCTCGGGATAAGTGAGTTGGCAAGTGTCATTATGGTTGAAAATCGTATAGCCGTGGACATCAATAGCGTCAATATTAGATGTACAGTTGGCAAGACCAAGAGATTCAAGAGCTAAGCAGCCACCAGGTTGCAACAATTCACCGACAATTCTATCAGGCTGTGACATGTCTCGCTCTGGGTGAAAGTAGAGTTTGAATAGAGTTAGTCCACCGTAACTTGATACTTCTGATTTGAAATTTTAAACCGCTGTCATGCGATAAAATAAGGCCAAAATAAAAGAAATAATTAAAGCAACAAACAACGAAAAGTAAATCTCTAAAAGTGGCCGTCCTGATAATTAATAACGATATAATTCGAAAAATTGCAACTCGACCGGCAATATTGATTGATGCAATAATACTTGAACTCACCGATTAATAGAACCCGCCTTCCATCTTTACCGAGAGCAAAAGCCAAAGCTGAGCCAGCTACACCCGCTCCTACTATAATAACATCGTAATTCTAAAGATTAGTGGTGGGGCCAAATAGCAGTCGATACGCAGCAGGTAAATATAAATGAAAACCAGCAATTAATCACTTTTGACAATGTACAGTTCCAGCGATAGAATAACAAGAGTGCGAACTCCTACCTTTTCCGATAATTGGTGAGCAACCATTGGTAGCCTTGAGAATTTTAATAGATATATACAAGGATTAGATTTAAAGACGAAAGTCGAAACGAGATCGAGAATTATTTGCGCAGGATCAACTGTCAAAGTAATATCAAATAGCGACGGGAGAAAGGGGAATCTCTCAAATGTTGCAATTGAATTGAGAATTAACTCGCAATATATAAGCGATAAAGAGCGAATCTGTAAACAGGGCAGCTAGGAGGAATGTGATCGGAATGCGCGGTCGTTGAAAAGAGAAGCGACAACGCCCAGGACATCACCCATTCAATCTGACTAATATTGATCATATCATCTTGCTTCCCATCCATTGATATTGTTGTATTTTTGTATAATAACAATACATGGTGGTGTTCTTTACATTTAGTCTGATAGTTTTTAGTCAATAGTCGCCACTTGAATGGGAATTTTTTTAATTGCCTAAACCCGAATCTATCTTAAGTTTATTCTCACCCGAGAGAAATAAAAATATATTGATTAGATAAATAATTGATAGCTGATTGATGGTTATGTGCACCGCCATAAGAATCGATCACATCAATGAATAATTTCTGTTGCCTTGATGGATGGAAGGGCATCAGCCACGTTCGGAACAAGCAGCCAGCCAAGAGGGAATGGATTCCCTATCCGAAGAGCGAACACTCCAATTCCACTCTCACTTCTCATCTAGTATATTTAACACAAATACAACTCTGTCCGTCATCGCACACCGTCATTCCTCGCACCCTGAAAGCATCTCGGATTCATCCTTCTCTTATTTTGTCAATTGCGCTCCTGCATCATGTCTTACAACCCTAAAAACAGTGGTATGTTGATCCTCACTCGAACCAACCCCTTCTCCATCGACATCCAACTCCTGTCAATTCAACAATCAGCATTTGGCTAAATTATATTCTTCCTTTGTAAAACAGCTGTTAGACGAATCCTAAAGGAACTTCAGGACTTTCAGAATGATCCATCCGACAGATATCACATCACCGCACTAGAGGTTGGTTATCCCATGTTCTGGACCCCGGAGACTGGCGATTGTGTTAACCATGTTTCTTTGAACGCAGGATAATATATTTGAGATTCATTTCAGTATGTACTGTTACTTTTTGTTTTTCTGGGGGCAATTGTCTAATGCATGGTGTTCTTTAATCAATTCAAAGCTGTCCGAGGACCTCCGTCTACCCCATATGAGAAGGGTCGATACCATGGCCGTCTTCTGCTGCCACCAGAATATCCTTTCAAGCCACCAAGTATATTCTTTTCAACGGTATAACTTCTTGCTTTATTGCACACATTTTTATGGAAATTGTCTGACTCTGTATTCTTGACACTTTAGCCGAACGGGAGATTTGAAATCAACAGGAAGATTTGTTTGTCCGGTAAGTACTATAAGGAATCGGAATTAGTAAAACATATTGGTTCATAACTCATGATATCTCATTGTGTTCCTTATTGGGTTTTGTCTTGTAACGTTTCTTTTCAACATTCCGTTCGACCAAATGTACTCAGTCTCCGATCATCATCCAGAGAGTTGGCAGCCTGCTTGGGGATTACGAACAGTTTTAGTCGCTCTGAGTGGATTTATGGCTCAAGAGAGTACCGGAGCAATTGGATCTTTAGAATGGACCGCTGAAGAACGGGAGGTGTTGGCCGACAGATCCAGCTCCTGGATGTGTCCGACTTGTAAGCTTTCTAACCTTGAGATTTTGCCAAATGAGAATATTAGTGAAAGCAAGTCAGAGAAAGAAGAACCAAAGCTCAATTTTACCTTCGAAGGACAAAAGAGGGAAACACAGAGTACTACTGCTTCCGACAATCCCGGAGCTCACGAAGTTTCAACTGTCGCATCTTCACAAGAAGATCAGTCTGATTACAATCCCATAGCTGCTCAGATCTCAGAGCCAGAAAATTCGGCATCCTCGTCGTCATCGTCGGCAAACTCCAATGTTCACGCCTCAGCACCTGCCTCCACTCCTGCTGCCGTAGCACCAGTTCGTCCACCAATAAATCGACAAAATACACCTGTTCAACCAACTCAAAACAGGGCCAACACATCCAGAATCGATGTTATCATTATTTCCCTTGTTGTATTGATCGTTTCATTGTTAGCAAAGAAATATGCTCATTAGATTGGAACTTGAAATGTATCGTCTATTGTAATTATTGTAGAATATTATTTATTAATAACAGATGTTATTTTTGGGTTGATTGATGTATGCGATTAAGGACATCGAATGTAAAATCATGCCTTTTCCAACTTAATTGCGTTCTTTCCTGCGCGCCATCAGCTACACGAAAGGTTTCTGGGAGGTAATCGTAAGGTATTACTCCTCTTACGAGAATACCCAATGTTAAATCTCCCATTTACTCAGGCGCGATGGGCAATATATTGCAAAATTTATCGGTGTCTAATAAATCAAGAAAGAAAAGAGAATTTATGGAGGCTCGACGGACGTGTTAATCCTTCTTGGAGTTGCCAGCCAGACACCTAGCGCACATCCATCTACACAGGCATCCGGAGATTATCCATCCATCAACATTTGGGTCATTTAACACTTCTTACCAACTCCGGTGCACAAACCGTCCATCTCTCATTCCTCTTCAGTTGATTTTGCCGGCCTGATAGGTTCGGGTTAAAATAATAGACAAGATGGTATGTTTGGATTCCGGCCCAACATCCTTGGCTGGAACTATTGTCCCCATACCTTAGTTGAACCTGAATCGATCGAATGATGCCAGGATTGTTTACAGTTACTAACCATTCTTTTTATATTCATACGTGCTCTTCAAATGTTATTCTGATTTCGGTTAACAAACCATTGATCCAATTCGAACGACGATGCTGAACCAAACACAACAAACAACCGGATGTTACATACTTGTTCTCTGATTGATCTGTGCGGATTCGTTATAATCTTCAATTGATGGGAACTTTTGTTTGGATGGGATATCTTCAAACAATACTGTGGTATTGATTGATTCCATGAATTATCAACATGATTCTACGACTCGGATCTTTGCCGCTTTCCATACGATATGACAACGCTTCGCCTGATATGTCGCTGAATACATTCATAAACTGAACTCTTCCGTACCCTCAATTCCTTGGTACAGTCCATCTCCAAAAACTCCAAAATGGTGTCGCTCCTAAACTATCGTCTTCGCATCACCATCACAGACGGACGAACACTTATAGGCCAGATGCTTGCATTTGATCGACACATGAATTTTGTATTAGCCGATTGCGAAGAATTCAGAAAGATTAAAACAAAGGTAGCTGATAAACCAGAAGAAAAGAGGGAAAAAGAAATCAAGAGGACTTTAGGATTGGTGATTCTAAGGGGTGAAGTGATTGTTAGCATGAGTATTGAGGCTCCTCCTCCACAAGAAAAGAGCGGTATGTATCTTGCTAGGTTTCTATTTAGGAACGATAAGGATGTAAAGAAGAGACGATTTAACTTGCTGTTACCCGTAGATAAAAAACCAGTCGCACTCCCTGTCGGCCCCGGCTTCGGACGTCCAGCTGGTCGTGGTGTTCCTATTCCAGTGCCAGGTGCTGCACCGGCTGGTTTGGTTGGACCTGCTGGAGGAATTGGTGCTCCTGCTCCTGGAATGATGGCACCGCCTGGTGCTAGACCGCCGATGATGCCGCCACCAGGATGGAGGTTTGTGTTCTTCGTTTCTTGGTGAAATTTCCTAACGATTTAGGTCTGACTTGATTTTATTACGTAGACCTGGAATGCCGTTACCTCCTCCGAGACCTGGAATGCCTATGCCGCCAATGCCTGGAATGATGCCCCCGAGACCGGGCATGCCCCCAATGATGCCACCACCAGGGTTCCGACCTGGCATGCCGGTTCGTTGACGTTTTAAGTTATGCCTTGTCGAATACCGTGCTTGATTAACATGTTCAAACTATTTCTGATTTGATAGGGTGCCCCTCCACCAGGATTTCCCCCTGGTATGATGCCACCTCCGGGCTTCAGACCTCCTCCTCCTCAGTAGACATCTAAAGTTATGAAACTGTAAAGGCAGCTTCAAGTTCGGGCAGTTGTATGATAGGACGCGGGCAAAATGATGGTTGTCCTTTTATTGTTGTGGAATATGATTTAATTTCAAGGGCGGAAAGACAAGATAAAGGGACGGGAGCAGTTGATTGAAGTGAACTGTGAATCAAATCACATAAATGTAAAATAAATTCTCAATGTTTGATATTGTTTACTTCCTTCGAGATCAGTCATGCCTTATATTCATAGAAAGGCTATCAAACATGTTCATTTTCAAGGAAACATATGAATTCAGATCATTGAATGCCGGCATCTTTGTAGCGGGAAAAGTAATCGAAGCGAGTGGTTTGGTTTGTTTACGCGGAGAGGGAACGAACACGCCCGAGCAGAGAACACAATTCCATCTTCCATCAACCACCAGAGTTGGAGAATCATTTCAAACGCTCCATCACTCTCGCTCTTTGTCTGCATCTGCACTCTTCTACTCCCCATCCTCTTGTCTCTCTGCTCTTCATTGCATTGAGTACCACAGTCATTCTACAAGCAACACATACACACAGTCCACAATGGCCTCCACATCAGCGAATACTGACGACAGAAGGGCAAAAGTCCTTGGTGATTACAGGAAAAAACTTCTTGAACATAGAGAAATGGAAGCAAAATTGAAAGAATGTATGTTGGAATGTTGCATGTTTATTACAATTCAATCGTCCAGAGAAGTGATGTCTACGACTGATATATAGTTACTGATGACGTATTTGTTTTTCCCTATCTTTTCGGATTTCAACCATTACCATACCGAATCGAAATTATCATATCGCATACTGGTCCCGATGTACTTCTTATTTCACTATATCTGAACTTAAACGCACTGCTCTTGCGGAATCGGCATCACCAGTACGATTAGGATTACGAGATTTGGAGAAAGATTTTAATAAGACCGAAGACGATATCAAAGCTTTACAAAGTGTGGGACAAATCATTGGAGAAGTGTTGAAACAGCTGGACGAAGAACGATGTATGTTTATGTTGGTCTACATTATTTACTTCCTTTACAATCGTCTTTGTATTCGTCGGAATCAGTGACCTCTTCGCTGGCACGCGTTGGTGATGACGAATGACTCTAATGTAGCCGACATTGAAGTTAATTGGAATTCTAACTCATCTTACTTTTATAAATCGCACAAATCTGATTTATGTTACAACCGTAACGTCTATTTACGTTCTCAGTTATCGTCAAAGCATCCTCGGGGCCTCGTTATATTGTCGGATGTAGGAATAAAGTACCTAAGGACAAACTTAAACCGACAACACGAGTAGCATTAGATATGACAACGCTTACAATAATGCGGATCTTGCCCAGAGAAGTTGATCCCTTAGTTTATAATATGAGTATGGAAGATCCTGGTGGTGTGTCATTTGCTGGGATCGGTGGATTGAGTGAACAAATTCGGGAATTGAGAGAGGTATTTGCTTTGAAACGTTTTATTGGATTTTGGTTGTGACAACTAATCAGATTTCTTTTTGACGATATGAATAGGTTATTGAGCTCCCATTGATGAATCCAGAATTGTTTTTGCGTGTTGGAATTAAACCACCAAAGGGTGTCTTACTGTATGGTCCCCCGGGGACAGGAAAAACTCTTTTAGCCAGAGCTGTGGCTGCAACTTTGGAAACAAATTTCTTAAAAGTCGTTTCCAGTGCTATTGTTGATAAATACATTGGAGAAAGTGCGAGATTGATCAGAGAAATGTTTGGTAAGTGCGGATGATTTTTTGGCTGCTGCTTCTTTTTCAATTTACATCTAATTCGGGCTACTCTTTCTCCATAATTTATGTAGGTTATGCCAAAGAACATGAACCTTGTATCATTTTTATGGACGAAATTGACGCGATCGGTGGTCGTCGTTTTTCGGAAGGTACATCTGCTGATCGAGAAATTCAGCGAACGCTGATGGAGGTAACTTTGATTTACTGTCTCAGTCCTTACTCCACCGCCCTGGTTTCGCGCAAAGACTTACTCGTCTTCCTTTCGCTTTCCTTGTCGTTCTGCCTTTTCATTCTTGTGTTTCTTTAACCTAGCTGTTAAATCAAATGGACGGTTTCGATTATCTTGGTAAGACTAAAATCATCATGGCCACCAATCGTCCCGATACTTTAGACCCGGCACTGTTGCGTCCCGGACGTTTAGATCGTAAAATTGAAATTCCACTGCCTAATGAAGTCGGTAGAATGGAAATTCTGAAAATCCACAGTTCAAAGATTACGAAGCATGGAGATATTGGTTCGTTGCTACTACGACATTGTAATTTGTTTCAGCAAGCATTAATGTGTGATGTTTAATTTTGAATTTTTAGATTATGAGGCGGTCGTGAAACTGTCTGATGGATTCAATGGTGCTGATTTACGTAACGTTTGTACTGAAGCTGGTACGTATACTGTCTCTTTTCACATTGCCCACTTTGCTCTGTCCATGCTAAATCAGCACTTTGTCTAACTTGGCATTCTCATGATTGATTTTTTATCGAAATTGCTGAATAGGTATGTTCGCCATCCGAGACGAAAGGGATTACGTTGTCCAAGAAGATTTTATGAAAGCCGTTCGCAAAGTTGCGGAAGCTAAAAAATTGGAATCTAAGTTGGACTATGAAAAGATTTAAATACACAACGATATGTAAATGTTTTGTGTATAAGGTGCTATTCGGTTTACGGGCATTTCACAACGTTGATTGGATTCGAAATGTACAAGACAATTCAAATCAATTTTTCGGTGTAATTATGACATGGGTGATATGAAATAAAAACATCTCGATAAAAATATATTCTGGCTGATGAGATTAATGAATATTAATTGATTCATACATATTCAAAATCAATTCACATCTACGCGTCTAATGTCAACCACTCCTTTTTAATCACTCCTACCAGTTTATTCAGCTCCCGCTCTGCCACTTGCTTTACTTTATTAACTTTATCGGCGCCAGTCACCTTATCGTCGTCTAGGCCGTTCCACAAACCTGGTAACTCGGCGTACCACTTAACTTTAGGTTCAGTACCAGAAGTCCGTAATGTAACTACGGCACTCTGAAGTTTCACATACTGTTCTAGATTGTCGGAAGTTGAGGAGGCAGCTGAAAGATTTGGAATACCAAACACAAAGGTAATCATTTCTGATGAGGATGAAACAGGAAGGGAAGGAGTGCATGAGGGTGGATTCGTAGAATCGTAGCCAATAGTTAAGTCACGAACGGATAAAATTGGATAATTCGATAATTGAGATGGATAAGATGGGGTCAAGTTCTGAGTGAAAATTGAAACAAAATTTTAATCAAATTAGTATATATATCAAACCAACAGATAATAGGCGCCGAACAAAGAAGGAAAAAGGGCAGTGAGAAAGGAAAATATCGTACCTCGGCTTTACTGGTATCCGCTTTACCATAACGAATTCTATCAAACATGGCTTTCATTTTTTCCTTTTCATTAACGATTACGTAGGAATTATTCACGCCAGAACAGCCATACTTAACATAACATTCCATTAACCATTCCATCACGGTTTTACCTTGATCGTAAATCCAACATGTCATTTCAGCAAAACAAGCTAATGCGGAGACGCCGTCCTTATCTTTCACTAAACTTCCGCACATAAAGCCAATAGCTTCTTCATAGGCAAAATAAACTTTTTTCGGGTTTGCTGGATTAGATTCTAGTTCAATTGATTTATTACCGAGCCACTTAAACCCTGTTAACGTTTCAACATAGCTCAACTTCTCTGTTTCGGCGAATTGTGATAGCAGGCGTGATGATACTGCTGTTGTTAAAACTGCGAGATCGGCAGACGGAAATCGTTGGCGGTATCCTAATAGTAGATAGGACGCTAACAGCAGTCCGATTTCGTTTCCTGAAAAAACATGCCACTTTCCATTTGTCTGCTTTTCAGCCACCGCTAACCTATCTGCATCCGGGTCATTGGCGAAGATCACATTTGCATTAGCCCGGTCAGCTGCGGAGATTGCTAGGTTCAAGGCGCCAGGTTCCTCAGGATTAGGGAACTTGACCGTAGGAAAGGATGGATCAGATTCTGAGGAATGTGTATCAATTAGTTGACGTATTAGGGAGGAGACGTTGGGCGATTGTACACACGGATTTGTTCTTCGACTGGGGCAAATGGATCTAAATCAAATGCCTCAAATGCCTTCTTTGCGTACTTTGCGCCAACTCCGTGCATAGCTGTGTACGCGAACTTCACTTTTGCCTTTTTGTCTTTCGATCTGGGGATTGTCTGTTTAATTAATGGAAAATAATGATGATGCTAGGCAGACACTAACCGTAACCTCACGATCGTTTTCAAATCCTTCAAAGCATTGAAATACTCGGTCACGGCATGATTATATGGGTTAATGCACAAGCCGTTCTCCTTTTTCATCTCCTTGGCAACTAACGATTCATCCCAGACCTGCGGCTCCAAATTTTTGAGAATAGCGTCAGCGATATGTGTATCAACGGGAGGAATTATTTGACAGCCATTATTCCAATAGAGTTTGTATCCATTATCATCTTTTGGATTGTGCGATGCTGTAATCATTACCCCACATGAGGCGGAATATAGGGTTACGGCGTAAGGCTAATTGAGGGTTGCACAAGACGAAGCAATCTAAGAGTTGAGGACTAAGCATATCGCATGAAGGAACACCGACATACCACAAGAGGCGTATGGACCAATTCCTCAAAAAAATATACTTTGATCCCTTTGGCCAGAAATACTCCAGCCGTTAGCTTGGCAAAACGTTCGGAGTTGTAGCGGTGGTCATGGCCGATAACGACGCTGAGACGGGACGGACTTGCGTTACTTGATAACAAATATGATACGAGGCCTTGGGTCGCCTGAATAACAGTTAAATCATTCATTCTCGAAAATCCGGCTTCCATGCGAGCTCGGAGGCCTGAGGTTGGAAGGTCACATTAGAAAGGAGGACTTCTAATTTAATATATCCTGTATCATACCAGCAGTTCCAAATTCAATTCTTGAACCCAACCTCTTTTGTAACTCTCCTACATTTTGATTTTCGAGTAAAGAAACAATCTCTTTCCGGGTCTCGGGATTCTGGTAAAATATAGTCAGAAGACAACTCGGCGGGCCCGCCAATAAGACAGTAAATACCTTGTCTTGCGATAACCATAGATCTGCTAGATCTTTCAATTGTTTTGGGACAGACATGACGAAGCACGAATACACCAACAGAGAAGAGAGAATAAATCAATAATTGTGTGGATATTAGAGTAACTTCAGTTCTTGATATAAATGCAACTCGGATCAGCAAAAACTTTAGGGGCAGTCCATGTTGCCAACTTTGATTTGAAACGGAATGCATCGTTACTGCTGCAAATAATCGTTGAATCCATTCCTTCTCAATTCAAATCTGTATCTGTGATCTTTTGAATCTTTTGTATAACGCACATTGTTGGAATTGAAACTTTTCTTGCAATGTCTTCCTCAATATTGACATCGAAGCAACAGGAAGAACTGTAAACATCCGCATCTTTTTTGTTTCTTTCACTGTTCCTTTTCAGAAATGTTAACAGCTGATATTTATCTATTCCTCTAAACCCTAATCATATTAGACATAAAGCCATAATATCTTATCTACATTCCCAGAATTTTTCTCAATCGTATCAAACTTTCTTATCGGAATCAGGAATATCAGATTATGCTCCTGGCGCACAGCTTAATGGAACTACCGATTCAGTAAAAGGGAAGGATAAATACGAAGGACTTTTGGAAAAGAAGTGGAATACGGTAGTGAGGCTACAAAAGAAGGTATGGTAGGATTTGTTTTATGCAGTCCAGCATAATTAGCGGCAGTCGTGCCCTTGTTCCTTTTTGAGTTGCAAATTTGTTGATAGATGTTTGCGCTAGAAATCCACTACTCACCTCATCTATTCATATTTGTAGATATTAGATTTGGAATCTCAGATTGCCCAACTATCCTCTCCTATAACACCATTTTCGTCTTCTTCCGCAACTTCATCGCCTCTTCCTTCATCTACTTTGTACACCCTCACATCTCATCGATCTCCAGTGACTTGTGTGGCTTTTCATCCCGTCTGGAACCTGTTAGCAACTGGAAGCGACGATACTAGTATTAAAATATGGGATCTGGAAACTGGAGAGATGGAAACCAGTGTAAGGGGCCATACAAAAAGTGTGACGGGTGTTTGTTGGGGCATGGGGGCTAAATCAAAAGCTGATGGAGAACAGAATCAGAATCAAAGTGCTGGACCAGGAATATTGGGTATGTTCGCCTTTTTGGGAATTGTTTGATTGTGCTGTTTTCGTTGTACTTGTTTCACTAACAAGGAATCTTTTATCCATTCCTCGTTCAAATAGTATCTTCTTCTGCGGATTTAACTGTCAAGATATGGGACCCGTCATCTTCGTATAATAATATTAAAACATTGTATGGTCACGATCACACAGTGTCTGATGTCGCTTGGATAGCCCCTTCCGCATCCGCTGCTGTGGGTGAGACTGGGCAAGGTATTGTAGTGAGTGGCAGCCGAGATGGTACAATAAAAATATGGGACGGTGGAAATGGGTCGGTAACAAATAATTCTATGTCACACAGCTTTTATACTCAACTGACTTTACTGCGCTCTTCAGGTATTGTCTTCGAACTATCACAGTCAACCACGCTGATCCTGTTTGGATACGGACATTGAACGCTAGTGACGATGGAAAATGGGTAGTGGTTGGGGCGAATGATCAAGTATTCATCTACTTTTTTGCTACAAAACAACGCATGGAACTAATGTTTGTTATGTAGGTCGCCAGAATTTACTCGCCATCTGCCTCCGATATGAAATACGAATTACGAGGCCATGAGCACGTTATAGAATGTGTTGCATTCGTGCCTGTAGATAAATTCGCCGCAATTCAAGATCTAATATCCGGCTCAAGCAGCCAGAATCAGGTAAACGTTGATATTCTTAAAATCCTGATTCTCCTTGCCTTTATCTTCCATTGACATTCTGATGATAAAAAGGTTACCGATTCCAACACCTCTCTCAATTCATCATCTTCGAGCATAAAGCGAAAATTAAGGAAAGAAGAGTTACAGCCGGGATTATGGGTCTTGACAGGATCACGAGATAAAACAATAAAACTATGGAGCTGTGAAGGATTGGCATCCATGGGAGCAACCGCAGGTGGGGAAGCTGGAGTGGCCAGATGCGTTTGGACTTTTGTACGTTTCCATTCTATATTTTCTTTTTATTCAGATCTTGTTACCTATCATGCCCGTTCGTCGAGCTCACAATTTAATTGTTCTTTCGTTTTCTATTTATCGTATTTTCATTCCCCAATCAGTCTGGACATGACAATTGGATCCGTCACATTTCATTTCACCCTTCCTCTTCATCGCCTCATTTCATGTCAGTTTCCGACGACAAAACAATCAAAATATGGGATTTAGGATCTGGAAGATGTATCAAAACAATTAGAGATGCGCATAACGGATTCGTAACTTGTTGTGATTGGAATGTCAAAGGGAGAGTCATTGCCACTGGCGGGGTTGACGGGTTAGTCAAAGTCTGGGAATGTCGGTAACTCGGAGTACCGGAAAACTGGTTCCTTTAAGTATTGATGAAGGATAGAACGTGAACGTGAACATGAAATCGAGTATTTGCCAATGAATCATGAGTGTATTGAACCTGTTGGTATTGAGTAACTGCCAATATTGAAAGGTTACATGGCGGTGTATTTTAATCATACTTAAATTTGTATCGCAATTACGCAATTAGTAGACGTTAATTATTGTCCCGAACAATTAAATCCATTCATGTCTTTTAATCATTCATGTTCGCTTGCATTTCCGTTGGCTATAAAATATTCATTCTACACACGATCAGACAATTTATATCCATCAAATTGTCGAACTGTTCTATTTGATGTTCGCTAATTCCTGGGATGTCTCTCTGCAGACTGTACACATTGTAACAGCTCTCGTGCAACATTTGTCGATTAACAGAGTTTAGATTCTGACCGAAATAAGAATTTTTGCGTAGATTGTATTTAAAGGTTTGCTTGTAAAGGAGTTTATTACATCAAAGGAGGATAAAATAGTGACAATTTTTACATCACATCAACATCCATGGCATCGCCTTCAACAACTGTTACGAACTTTCGAATATCAGTCTTAAGTACGGCTAATAAGTAATATTGGTCAGAGGGAATGCTAATAAAAGACTAGATGATGAAGTACTCGTCTGTACGTACCTGTTGTTCCTCGTTTAAACTTGTAGCTTGCTTCCTTGGCTCCTCGTTCATTGGGTTTAGCGTAGTTTCTCAAAACATCAACTTTTCCTTTCTCAATCACCGTCACATCGACATTGGAACCGGATCCAAGATCATTAAAGATACCCGCACAAATAGAATCGTGCACTAGATCAATCGCTTCTTGGCGCTAAAGAAATATTATCATAGGGAAGGAAATGAAAGATGTCTTGGGTGAGTGGAAGGAAAGCTCTCAACGATTCACAGAAAGAAGCATACATTCATATCCTTTTTCCATTTCGATTCCATTATAGACATGGCAGCAAGTGATCCGGAGCCCATGGTGACATATGGAAGTTTATCGGTACTACCGTGAGGATAGATTGTGAAAAGCTGAGGTCCGTTAACATCGAATCCACCAAGAATCAACGCGGCTCCAATATGTCCCTGGTGTCTAAAGGGCAGATAAAAATGTCAGGTAACAATCGGGCACAACGTTAGTGTCCTCATATTATAACAATGAGACAAGAACATAATACAAACTTGAACAACATCTGCTTTAACATTGTCATCGCGGTGGAAACTCTTGCTTCCCTGCCAGTAGCCAAACGATGCAACTCCAGCTGTGAGCTGATCAACATAGTTGTGAATTCAGTATCTGCGGCAGTACCGGCACCACAACAGTACAAATTGGGAGCAATATAATGAATCTTTTCACAGTTCTTATCTGCAACAATTGGTCCTTCTGTGGCTCGAGTATCAGCTCCAAGAACGACACCGTCCTGTGTATGAGAAAATAAAATATTGAGAAAATGATAATTCATTATACAATGCAGGATATTATGGGATCAAAGGCGGCGCTGAAATATTGTAAGGTCTCGCTTCTGACATCACAGTAAGCGATCGTGTAATCTCGCTCACTCTGCCCTTAATGTTAACCGTCCAAACTGTAACTAACTCCACGAAAAGATCATTTTGGCAATACGAGACAGTGCAGAGGAATATGTTTTTGTATATGCGTAAACATACTTTGAAAATAACCCCAACGATAGTTGTACCAGTCTTGGTGGCCCTTGGCAATTTCAAGCCTTGGTTCTCGAGGAGCTGGTTGCGTACGAAATTGTCGAAGGAGAAGCCACCCGTTGGAGGATTGTTGACTTTGACGGACATTGTGAAATGCGGTTGATAGAAGTATGAGTGGGATTAGCGAGAGTGTAGCGATGAAGAACGAGGGAGTGCAATGGGAGGTCGTCAGCGGGTGTTTACGTGGCAGTGGAAATCCGACTTGGAACTGCCGGCCTCGCTTAGTGGAGATTCCGGCGCCAATGTATCATTTATACACCGCATTATAATATAAGTATAGGACCGTGGAACTTTTAGTGCATCATTAAAGCACAGGAGAGGACACGCATATTTGAAATTATTTGCTTATACACTGCCGTGAGATATAGAGTCAAAGGCGAAGCATTCGAGAATTCACTGCCACGATATTGTAGCAGCATTATTATGGTATTGACCCAATATACAAATTAGTTGTCTATATCAAAACAGCTGCTAATTTAACAACAAGCCGCGGTATTATTTTAAAGGTCATCTCCTTGTAATCATTCAGTAATATAATCCAATTAATAGACAGATTTACTTGACGGCGCACAGTACCTCGCCACCTAGTCCCTTTTCCACGGCCTCGTATAAATCCATCGTACCTTCTTTCGTATTCACAACCACAACTTGACCCAGCTCCACAGGACTCTTCAATCCAACATATTGCAACCTCCTGCATTTTCTACCCATAGCCAACATCCTCAGCTCGGACGGCTCAGCGAACACTCGTCTGCTGGGTTTACTTATTGTCTTGATCTCGCTCAAAACTGGTTCGGACATGACCCCGGACGTACTCGTCCCGGAGGCAGCATATTTCAGTTCTACCCACAATCGTTTTTGAGCAGGTGATGCAGTAGGCTGGTAGGGCCCAAGATGTGAGCCAGAGGATATGGAGGTGAGGAAACCTTGACGATGAAGAATACGAAGGAGTGAATGATTCAGTTTGGAATACGGAAGTGATGTGAGATGTTGACGGGCTCGAAAAGCGTTCTGAAGATGTGAGCAGATATTATGTATTTGGGGCATCGTAATATACTTGGAATGCTAAAAATTGTTGAAAAGTTTAAACAAATCGTCGATAAGACAGGTGTTTAGGCGAAGGTTGTGTGACAGCGAATAGTGATATCAGAGGAACTGACGAAGTCTACGAGTATTGGTCAATGAAGGAGGCCGGAATTGAAGATGTTCTTCGCTTACAACCAGACGAACCTAAGGCGATTTTTGACACACGCACTAAAGAGGATGCTATAATTTCGATATAGAGTTGATGATAATACGTTAAATAGAAAAATTTACAAGCTGTATTTGTTATCAGTGATAGATTGATTTGCTGAATATAGTTTGCAGGTCGAAGGAAGAAATTTCGGGATAAACAAAGACCATAGCAACGGCCGTGTAGAACTTTCCGACACGTCCATGATCGCATTTCCCTCAATTCATGGATAGAATGTAATACCATGATAATGTCTTTTGGAAGAGGCACTTATGAACACTGTAAGACAGAATACGATAGTATTGCTATTTGTATTTAGAATAATATATGATTAATCGCTCATCTCCACGATTGTTCTGCAGAGATGAGTCAGCCACTAATCGGAAAATACCGCATTCCCTCTGTTCACTTCTGACAATCGACTCGCATCATATAAAATGATGACGGCGAACTCTTAAAGGCGCTCTGCTGTCCAAAGGGATTCGAACACTTATAAGACGGTGCATCCACTAGATACAGGTTTTGTCGGACAATTTATTCTGCACCGATATCTTGGCATCGGTGTACCGACTGAACTGCTCTTCGACCGTCGACGTATTCAAAACTCTATTTTTTAATCTTATCAACTCGATTGCCATCTCTCCTCCTGCATTAGTCTGGATATCTAGTCGTGACATAATAGAACCCCAATCTCTCATTTTCAGTCCGTACGCATGTCTTCCTCGGTAGCTATTGCCGAATCGCAGATGTCCAATGGTTCGGTGCAACGAGAATCGACAACTCTATTACCATATGAAAAAATGATATCAGCCTGCGCTGGTGCCCTACTAACGTCATTACTAGGTAATATTTCCCAGTTGTCACATGAAATTTGAAAATTATATTTCAAATTGCGTCTCTGACTGCGGCCTTCACCCTGAAATAGTCACTCCCCTCGACGTTGTTAAAACTAGAATTCAATCACAGCCGCCTCTTTCTTCTTCTAAACTTTCCAAGCAAGCAATACCGACATTCACCTCTAATTTAATCACATGCTCTTGTCGAGAAGTTTTCTTTGGCAGCGGAGACGCATTTGCAGCTCTCTGTAGACGAGCAGTATCGCAAAATGGTACAGCAATGAGTACTCAGCCAATTGTAATATCTAAGAGCTCGCAGGGGGGTCTGGCTTGTGCCCTTGCGCCCGAAGTAAATGTTGGTGCAAGGGCATCTAATATAGGAAACATTAGTATGGCAACATCGAATCAATTGCGATTTAACGGAACATGGGTGAGTTTAACCTAAACGTCTATGAGTTTAAGTAGGAATTTAATTTAAATCTCATTTTGAATCATTAGGATGGAATGAGAAAGATAGTGCGCCATGAAGGATTGACGTCTCTATGGAAAGGTCTTTCTCCAACTCTGTATGTCATTTCTGTGGACCGCTCTTTTCATTCGCATTTACCAACTTAAAACGAAATTGATATCTGTAGAGCAATGTCAATCCCTGCTACGGTCATATATTTTGTTGGTTACGATTACTTGCGAGAAGAAATGATTCGAAATATGGCGCCGCCGTCGCAGCCGTATGCTCCACTACTTTCTGGTGCTTTATCTAGAAGTAAGTTTAATAATCCAGATAGAAGTCTGGCATATCTGGTGTTCCTTGCTAACTTAACTTTAATTTTAGCGATTGCGGCGACCATAATATCCCCTATTGAACTTCTACGGACTCGAATGCAATCTGTGGAGGCAGCCAATAAATCATTTCAACGTAAGGGACATCTCATGAATTACCTTGCATGGTTTTGAAAAATCATTCTCGTTCATCACAAACTTTCAAATTGTATCCAATCTGATGTACCTTTCTCGTGTAACAGAAATAATACAAGACATCGGTTCCATGGTACGAACATCCGGACCAAAGTCACTCTGGCGAGGTCTTACACCAACACTACTCCGAGACGTCCCATTTTCAGCAATCTACTGGGGTTGTTACGAATACATTAAACCGAAACTATCAATCACGTTCTCCGACTCATCATCACCATCTACATTCCAAAACTTTCAAACTGCTTTCTTGTCTGGCGCCTTTGCCGGTACAATTGCGGCAACAATAACAACGCCGTTTGATGTGATCAAAACTACCAAACAAGTATCAAAAGATTCACCGACGTCTTCTGCAACCGCTCGTGTACAGAAAGATGGTACGCTGAAGCTAGCTAGAAATATAGTAGAAGCGGAAGGTTATAAAGGTTTATTTAAGGGATTGAGCCCTAGAATCGCTAAAGTGGCACCAGCCTGTGCCATCATGATAAGTAGTTATGTAAGTTGACCTTTCATTTTTATCGTTAGGTTTATTCATACTGTCTGACATTTGACTTATTTGCTTGCGTCGAATTTCGTGTAATAGGAATTGGGAAAGATATTCTTTTCACATAGAAATGACCATAATAGGTGATGTAATTACTTCAAGAATACAATAAAATAAATGAACGCCGTAACCGTATTGAACTCGCAAGCTCTTTTCAGATTTACAATCCTCGGTTTATTTTTCTGTGTAGTCTACTTATTCCGACACATCATACAAAGCGGTGATACTATCTACATTATGTCATACAGTTTGAGTTCCTTAGATATGCTGACTAGAATGGATCCCATCGG
This sequence comes from Paraphysoderma sedebokerense, assembly GCA_025602915.1. NCBI lineage: Eukaryota > Fungi > Blastocladiomycota > Physodermatomycetes > Physodermatales > Physodermataceae > Paraphysoderma > Paraphysoderma sedebokerense. Next base: position 105,488 of record JAHLJZ010000031.1, on the reverse strand, counting down.
ACTTTTCAGAACATTCTTCAAAAATCTAATTTATTTGCTTCGTCTATTCATTTGACGTTGGAATCATGTTAGTTGACGTACTACAAAAGCAGACCCAACAGAGAAGTCAAATCAGTCTTACCCTTGAGTTTCGCGGCTTGCTCTTTCTCCAACCCTTTCAAGAATTTTTCAAAAACACGTAGATAAGGTTTAAGTGAAGTCTTCTCCCACTCTGAAGGTATAAAAGAAGTAGCCACGCCTGATCAGTCAATGCATGGTAAACTTTGTTCAAGATAACCGGGACACAAACCCTTCGTCTTACGAGCGCCTTCGTTCTCTGTATCTTCGTTTTCTCCGTGAGAGCGATTGTAATCGGCAAGTTCATCAATCACTTGGCTGATAGTGGGTACACTGAAAGGATCAAAATTATCGCAATCATCCGGATCAATTGGAACACAAACTCGACCTTACATGCACCATATCGAACACGTTAGAATACTTGAGGTTGAAGCAAAAATGATCCGTAAATATTCCATACCTGTTTTCGGATGCACGCAAAATGGGCTTTTCAATAAATGATTGATGTGGGTGGATACTTTGTCGTCTAATCGAGGATACGTGTATTGAAAGATGGTATCGCGAAGACATTGATTGTAGTCCTTTACTTTGGATGAATTTCGCTGCTTTCCAGGAATCCCATCGAGGACCTGCATTTTTTGTTAAGATACATGCCAAGAGTATTACATTGAAGCGAACGGAAGAACGTTGACAAACCTTTTCTTTTTCGGCAGCCACAACTTGGCTTATCTGTTTCCATCGCTCGATACTGTTGATCGATGATTTTTGTTCATCGGAGTCTACTTCCATCTCAGTATCCCATTTCGACTCAAGAGACTTGCGTACCGGTTCAGGCAAAAGAGCCAATACTTTTTCATACTGAGCTTTCGTGCCTAGAACGGATTGATTTTGGAGGATGACAGGGATAAAGTATTCTTTCAAAATCGAAAGGGATCGTCTGATGAAAGAAGCATCGAAATCCATTAGAATTTGTAAAACCAGACAAAATACGAAATAGATAAACTCACATCAACGAGGGATGCAGCTTTTCGTCAGTTGGTAAATTGACTTTTTTGGTCTGATTCTCACCACCCTACGGAGTGAATCCAAGTCAGCCGCCTGCAACTCAAATGTGATCCATTGCGACACTTTTTTGACAAACCTTAACTACTTCCAAGTACTTGACTATAGCAGATCGACCTTCATTCGACAATTTTCTGGCACGCTCATCAGCAATCCAACAATGGACACCACGACGACCACTGTAAATCCATAGTAAATGTTTAAACCCAAAATCCTCTACCACAACACGTTATTGGTTTATCAACATGAATTGACAGTAGTGAAATTGCTGAAGGATTCATACCGGTCAAGGCTTTGTGAAGGATCTTAATGGATATAGTCATGAAACTCCAGCATTTTGGACATATAGCACCCCCAGTACAACATGTTCTGATTTCGTCATAATCTGTCATATCGATATCGAAAACTAGTTCTTTCTCCACTGGGACAAAAGCGGCGGGCCTTGTAGTTTTCTTATTCTTGGGCTATTTAAAGACAACGGAATAAAGTCAACATGATTGATTGGGTTTCGTCGGCAATTGAACCGTTACATGGGAACATGGGACAGGTTTCCCAGGACAAGATTAACGCACCTTTGAAGAATACACCGCACCAATATCAATTTTGTGAGGACATAATTCTACGAGCTTCTTCTTGAATTCATCACAATCCTCGAAAGACTGAAACCGTAGATAAATATCATTTTCAAGTGTGAAAGAGAATTCGCGTTTCGCAAAGTACTGTCCTTTCGCTTTTGAAATCAACGTCGAATGAGAAAAGATAGATCAGATCTGTCAATAACTGCTTCTAATACCTATTCCGCAACAAGATCTATCGAGTATCCACCAACGCAAGAAATCCAGATACGATTTCACAAGGTAAACAAAACCGTCAACCAAAGTAAACATGCATAAACTCACAATCATAATATTTCAACCATTTGTAGTATTCATTGCAAGGGAAGACTCTTGAATAAAACTGCTTCAAGAGTTCACTAAAGCTGGCGGTATCAAGTTCCATATCGATAGACTGTGAAAATATGAATGGCGCTTGAAGTCCTGTGAAGTTTTCAGAGTGAGAGGGAACGTACTTTTCGCGCGCCTCTTCAAAACGCATCCATTCACTACCTCAAATGTCAATTTTCTTATATCTCAGTCAAAACATGGAGAATTGATGCTTGGTATATAATTTGTGAATTCTTCATTCTTTGTCTGGAGCCACCTTTACAAGATCAATATTCTGAATTAATGGTTGTGACGGCAGCCCGAAATGATCAACCGATCGGCAAATTGGAATTAGATAATGCTTATATAGTATTGTTGGTATAATCGTCATATCATGTTTCAAATATTGACTAAAGTAGTATTTATGATACAGTGTGAAGGATGAAAATTCAGTTTTTCAATTACACGAATACATTCACGTGGTCTCTATGTCGTTCCTTCAACTGCTAATTTGATTTTTCCTGCCACACTTTTAAAACGCATATTCACCCAAAAATGACTAAATTTGTCTCACAATCATACTCACAACGAGCATCAAACTTTACCAATCCGACTGCAAAGTCCCTGCTGAATTTGATTGAAACAAAAAAGACTAATCTATCAGTGGCTGCCGATTTGACTTCCAAAAAAGAGATCTTGGAGTTGGCTGATAAAATCGGTCCTTATATTTGTGTATTCAAAGTATGTCGACAATTTCAATTTCGGCTTTATTATTGGTCATTTGTTCCGGTGATCGACTGTTTAGTTAATTGTCAAGGCATGGTTTACTAAATTTTTCTCTCAAATTGTGTTCTCGGTGGCTGAATGATGGATGTACAGACTCATATTGATATCGTTGAAGACTTTGACCAAGATCTTGTGGATCAATTATCAAAATTGGCAGAGAAACATCAATTTCTGATATTCGAAGACAGAAAATTTGCAGATATCGGTTTGTGCTCTAATCTCATTTATGTTCATCTTCATTACCGAGCAACTGATCAACCGGTCAATCTAAAATTCCTACAACTTGATCAGGCAACACTGTTAAACTACAGTATTCCTCTGGAGTTTACCATATAGCATCCTGGTCGCATATAACCAATGCACATCCATTGCCCGGTGAAGGTATTGTTCAGGGGTTAAAGGAAGTAGGGTTACCGCTTTCCCGCGGTTTACTTCTTCTTGCCGAGATGTCTTCTGCAGGATCACTCGCAAAAGGGTCATACACCGATGCTTCTATCGAAATGGCTAAACGACACACAGATTTTGTTATAGGATTTATTTCTCAGAGGCGGTTAGCTGACGATGTGGATTTTATTTATATGACTCCTGGTGTTGGTTTGGACGTCAAGGGCGACGGTCTGGGACAACAGTATAGAACCCCTAGAGAGGTAATTGTGGATAGCGGATGTGATGTAGTGATTGTTGGTAGAGGGATATATGGAAAGGGAAAGAACCCGGTAGATGAAGCCAAAAGATATCGAGATGCTGCATGGAAGGCATACTTGGAACGATTACAGAAATAGAAAAGTCATACATCGATTAAATTAGGATATAATTATATTTGATGATCCCATCTTTTACATTCTATCGCTCTTTCTTGTTAGAGAGTGTAAACCGTTTGCATTCACCATCCCCCAACCCACAATCGTGTTGTGCTCCGTCCGTCCAATCTATCGACTTTACGGCAGTAACCATGTCGCAGTCGCCAAATAAATAGTTATGCCTACCAAATCTTGCACAGCTGTTTCCAGTGGACCTAAATCGCCAATTAAGGAATTGGCAGAGCCAGGTCAGATTACCTTGTCAATCGCAGTATGAGTAAAGAGAGCCAACAAACCTGCTGTAACCGCTGGATCGATTCCACAATACTTGACGAAACAGCAACCGCCACTTCCCATTAACCCGGCCAAACTGCCTGAAAAGAAAACGGCCATTCCAGCTACAATTCCCACCGAGCTATCTTTAGCCCAGAAAGCGACCAGCACACCCAACAATCCCCCAGTCAATGAGGCAATAAAGAAAGCAGCAAGTAATTCCTTGATGACGGTTTTCATTGCATCTTTCCATTCCAACCTTGTTAACCCTGTAGCTAATGATCGCAATGTGGCAGTAGAAGATTGAAGACCAATGTTGCCGGAAATTGAACTAATAAGCGGCATGAATGAAGTTAGGATGATGTATTTCTTGAGTGTATCGTCGTATTCATTTACGACTAACGACACAACAAGTTCGAGTAGAAGAGTGAGTAAAATAGCGGGAGTTCGACGAAATGCGAGCTGATGTGCTGGTAAGTAGTGGAGATGATGAGCGTCTGTATCCACGATAAAATCTGGGGTCATAGGGGTATCTGGAAATAAGGTTGTCGGCGAAAGTGGAGCCGTAGGAGACCGGAGATTGTTTGTTCCTGAGGCAGACGTCACTGAATGGGCTCCTGACGGTCGGCGAGCTGAAAGAGGTAGTGGCGACATTGGAATTTTTGGGGGTGATAAAGATCGAGTTCGATGCCTTGGCTTTGATTCCGATGGGTGAATATTGATGTGTGAGGAAAGTGACTGAGGTGATTGAAGTTCGTTACTTTGATTTTTGGCAGACGATGGATGGGTTGGAAACTCTTCGTCATCCGAATTCACTTTAAAGTACTCCCCGCCATCTGTGCTTCCATTTCTTGATCTTCCGCGACCTTTTCGTTCAACCACTTGTAACATGTCGTTGATTCCGTCTCTAATCCTTTCTTTCATTCCCGGACTTAAACTTCCATTCTCTTTTCTTCCAGACGGAATTTCTATTCTCATCGATCCTTTCTTCCTTTCTAGATATTCCAGTCGTTCTTTGATATAATCCAAATTCCCAGTTTTCAATACTAACTCCAAAAATTCGGCCTCGCTTTGCTCCACCCCATTCTGTCTTTCCCTTCCTCCTCCGTTCTGACTTGAGCCTCTACTCCGACTTCCATTGCGGCTCGACGCCCTACTTTTCCTCCGCTGTTCCAGAGTCAATGAACTCACACTATTCTTCATTGACTCTAAATTTTGCACTCTATCATCACTGTCGCCATCCTCAGAAGCCGCGGAGAATGAAATTGTCGGGATAACCATCGATATAGGAATCAATTCCTCTTCTTCCCGTTCTCGTGCTCTATCCCGCTCCTCTCGAGTCTCTTCTACCGGCTGAACCGGAGACAATATTGCTTCATTTACCAGATTATCGAAATCGAGATCTAGTAACATGGGTGAAGCCGATTGAGACGGTTGTGCATTAGACAATTTAGAACCGGAACTCGAGTGACTCGAGTACGCAGAATTTTGACTATGACTTCTCGAATGGGCGGGAGTCAGATGGGGAGAAGTAGCATCATTGGGCGGGGAAAGATTCTGGGATGGCGGGGGAGGCGGTAATAGAGTTGCATCATGATGTTGCCCTTGAATTTGAGTTGCGTTCGTCGAATTGGAAGAGCTGTTATACGGTGACAATGAATATATTAGCAAATGTGCATTATAAACAACAAGTAAATGCTGAACCCATTATAGAAACGATTGTGTTGACTTAAAGACTGAACCAAAGAGAGTTGAAACTAAACCGAATACCTTAAACGAGTTTGTTCTTGCGTAGTATTCCCTGATGACGGCAACTGCGAAGACATATGGGCATGTTTCAATATTCCCAAAAGTACGCAAGGAACAGGAAGGACGACAAAACAAATACGAAAAGCAGACAAGAAATGACACCGAAATAGACACAAAAATAGAGGACAATTTAAGTAGCCACGTCTCGAGTTTGGCACAGGAAGCATTGCCGCTCGTATTCGTATCAGAGCCACACGAGTGGTGGAAACTTCGATTCCTCCTCGACAATGAATCGTCCAAGACAATATTATAGCACTTTTCAGTCTGCTGATGATCGCTGTACTCTTCTCTACCATGTATGCTTATAATAACCTATTCCACGTAAGCCTACGGTTGCTTCATCAGGTCGACGCAGAAAACGCAAAAGGTAGAAGCTGGACACTTCTTCCAGGTAATGTTCATAAATAGTGTCAGTGGGGTTTCCGTTGAAGATTCCCAGAGACATGAGAAAATTACAGATTCAATTTTTAGTTGATGTTGAGAGCAAGTGAGATGTGATTGTACAAGTTCTTTATTGACCATTGAAGACTATAATATTGAAATATGCTGTTTAACCATACCACTTGTCCGTGAATGCATGGCCCAAGTTAAGAATGGCAATACGGCAAAGGGATTGGGAATGATTTCTATTCGAAGACATCAATTTGCACAACACAACGATGACAGCGAAGAAATAAAAAATGTGATTATATGTCCCGAAAATGGGGCAAAACGTCACGATGGATTTATTTACAGTGCCTACGATTTAAAAGGTCAGAATGTTAGCTTCAAAAATGAGAGTTGATAGTTAAGGCGAAAAGTACCATTGAAGCTTTGAGTTCTTCGAGCTCTGCGTCTTCGTCGTCCTGCACTCGGGTTGCCTTTGTGGGTCGGGGTGGGTTTGCGATAGCTAGCGTGAAAAAAAATGACTCAGTCAACCATACATTTTTCGGGCAAGAATGTATCCATCAACATACCCGGTTCGTCCAACGGCACATTCGGTGCATTTATCGACACCGGCACTGTGTCCATATCCAGCAATTTGGAATCCAACTCTTCTTGTTCCAACAGTTCTAACTCTGCCGCTAATTCATCTTCATCCATATCCAAACCAAATCCAACTGGCTGTGAAATTGCATCTGATATTTCGTTTGCGAGGTCCATTTGGTCACGAATTTCGTCCATGGTAGCGTCGACTTTGTTGATATCCCTGTTACCCAAAGTTTGGAAGGAATGATAAAATAACATTAGAGAAGGTTAAAAAATAATAAACTGATAAAAGAATGTAATGGCGTACATTGCACCGTGAATGTGTTTCATTGCATCAGCACCAGACTTCATTGCATTCATTGCTTCCAAGTTCACATTTGCGTTTTCAATTGTCATTACTTGAGTTTCAATCGTCATCCTTGCTCCTGATATTTTATCAATTTGTCCTTCGTATTGCTTTTTTCGTTTAAGCGCCATTAATGCGGCTGTGGAGAGTGTTTTGAGCCCGACATTCGTATTCGGCACGGATTGGGTTTGAATTTTTTGAGCGAGTAATGAATATAGGATGGCAGAAATTGACAGTTTGACAATTTGTATGAGCAAGTAATATTGATAATGTTATGAATTACCATTCAATTAGTAATTTGACCATCATTCATACGCAAATTCGCTTTCAATAATTGCAAACCACGAATGCAAGTGAACATTCACAAACAGATATTGGACTGCAGAAATTGACAAACTAACAACAGACGACGAGAAAAAGACGTAAAATAGAGTAAATTAATCCAAATATACGACATACCTCTTTTATTCTTTGTGGCATTTGTTTTTGCAATCTTCAATTCGTTGTCAATTTTAGTCTGTAGGTACTTTTCCCGTTTTTCCAACATCTCGAGGGTTTCTCGGAGCTTGATGATAGCATCCTTTGGGGCGGCCTTCGGCTTTGAGCGACCGAACAGATGCATTGCGGATGTAGAGTACGGAGGAGTGTGTGATGGCGAGGGAAGGAAAAGAGTTGCGCTGTGGAGAATGGAATTTCGACGGAATGCGGATTACGGGTCGACGGACGAGGAACGTGAGGGGTCGAGCTGGCCAAGCGGCGAACCTCCTTGGAACTTGGAATAGCGATACTTTGCATTCTGTGGATACAGAAATGGCAATGTTGGAATAGACGGAATGATTGATAATCATGTTGGAATAGACGGAATGGATATTCTAATCTACTGCTCTGACTAACTCTCATACTTTATAGGATAGTTTTTGCTGTGCAGGTCAACCTTCTTTCGTCATGACATCGCTACCTGAAATCATCCACTCTGGACATCCAAATTTACTCCCTCACATCCACTCTATTTCCAACTCACATTCATCCCCTCCCGTTATCGACTTTAGATCTGTCGAACAATACTTGAAGCATCATATCGTTCATTCCTTCTCTATCCCGCTGGTATCGTTCAGGGACAGATCAGTGTTTCCGTGGTTTTTACTTCCCCCCAAATCATCCCCTTTTGTGGTCGTCATTCATTCTCCGACTGAAATCACTTCGGACGACTCGAATGTAATATCTCTCCTCGAGACAAGACTCGGTGAACCAATTAATCCTGACAGCTACAAATTTCAGCCAGAAAACTCAGTGTATGATCAGGAAATTGACCTGTTGCGATATCTACTCACTAAAGGATGGCAAATAACTCATGCCGTGCTTGCTTCACCGGCACTTTTCAAAGTCATAGAATCGATCGGTTTTTCTCACTTATTGGCTTCCTGCCCACCAAGCGATACGCCTCTTACCCAACTCCCACGATCGGTCATCGCCTCTATGCGACTCCCGTTTGAACCAAACCCTGTTCTTCGTTTCTGGTGCGAAAAGATCACGCAACACTTAAATCAGACTTTGGCCGTCATTCCTTCAGATTCTCATGACTCTAACTACACATGTTTAGATCTAGGGTGCGGTGCAGGCAGAGATGTGGCCTGGCTACTGCATCAGTATCCCTCGTGGGGTGCGATCGCTGTAGATTCATGGAAGGGTTCAATAGATCGGGTCAACACCCTCCTTCGTTTTCTCAAAATCTATGATGAACCGTTTGAGAATGGTACCAAATCTGCATCGCGCTCTCGCATAGTCCATGCTAAATGTACCAATAGTGGTATCGTTTCCGTCAATTCGAATCCCCAATCATGCAATCGACAAGTACCCATTTCTGCTTTAAATAATGCAAACCTTATTCTAATGGTTCGATTTCTCCCGCCGCGCTCCTTTTTACCCTACCTTCACTCTCTTATCAAACGACACACATTTATCTTGATACACAATTTTATTCTTCCTTCAGTGACCTGGACTCTTGAATCTTGGGTCCAAAATTTCAAATCCCCATTATCTTTTGAGAATTTGTTAGCTGTTGATGAATTGACCAATGATGTTGCAATTCCTATTCCCGAAGCAGATTCAGAGTCTAGTGTAGATATAGATAATAAAAATAATGAATGGAAGAAGTTTGCAAACGCCGAGAAAAAGCTGGTAAAAAGTAATGTAAATAGACTAGAATGGAATGGCAATGTATGGGGTTGGGGATTTAACCCCAATAATGGATACAGGATCTGGATGAACGAAATTAGAGAATTGGATGACGGGAGAAGTTGCATATGGTTTCTAGCAGAAAAAATAGCGTAATAAACTGCGATTATAGAAATATCCTCTTCATTGCAATCTCTCATCATTCAGAATAGCTGAATATGGACAGACAAATAGTTTATGGCGACAAGAGACGGAATCGAGTTCGTGAAGAGAGGCGCGCAAATTTCTCTCCACCGGGTTGAAGTTGGAACATTTCACTTTCTTCATTCTGCCCATAAAAAATTCAACTTTTGTCGACACAGCAGCATCATCCTCCATGAATACATCTCAGAAGACCCCTCCATTGTCAACAGCACAAATCATTCTTGCTGTCAAGAGGACAGGACTTATTGAAGACCTTCGCCGTCAGACCAACGAAACCTTTAAATCATCGGTATGTGATACCTTGCATTATCTTTTTATCCAATAGATCTACTCATAATCCGATCAAGAATAAAAAAAAGCTGAAATTCAGATTCTATTGCATTGATTTCTATCTCATCTACCATGATTAGGACCTCGCAACTCAGATCCAAACCGAACTATCAAATCAAGTTCGATCCTTGTTTATATCAGATCCAACTCAAAATGAGAATGGAAAACATAAAAATTTATCTCAGTTGTTGAAATCGGATGCAGCGGTACTCGCTTGGCTGAAAAATGAATTGGAAAGGTACGATTTTTGGTTTATTTTGGGTTTTCTTACTTCAAACCAGTTTTCACGTAGGCGAGCATGAAAGAGTTTTCGAATTAGTGATTAAAAGTGACACTAACGATCAATCTCATTCTTTCATAACTTGCTTTCACATGTTATGCCATGTGATACACATTTACGCATATACACCAAACCCTCAACGTCATTGCGCAGAACGAACGTATTACAATCAGTGCAAAGTCAACTTGAAAATTACGCATCCTCCAGAATTCATGAAGTACAAAACGAAATAGAAAGTACAATCGAACGAGTGGTATCCGGGAACGATAAAACGAGAGAAAAATCCAAAGAACAGGCCAAGAATATAGACAAGTCGAGTGTTGCTGGCCGCATAAAAGATGAAATTGTGAAGGTCGGCGGTTCAATGGAGAAAAAGAAAGATGGAAAAGAGACGAAAAAGAGTATTGATGAAGTTGAAAACAGTGTATCCGGCAGAAAGAACAAGAGAAGAAGTTCGGTTGATGATGATTATCCGAGTGCCGAAACTTCAGGGGAAAATATTGGCAAGGAAAGCGAATCCATCGCCTTGGATGACGAAGACGAGGACGAAGAAATGTTGATGGAGCCTCCAACAAAACGTCTGCGCCTCAGCGAATTCTTCGATATCACATCTTCATGTAACTTTCCTACCGCATCATCCTCACGAACTTCTTCAGATAGCTCGACCCCGGTTCCGAAATATCCAGTTGGTGCCAAAATCGCCGCTTTCATTCCTCCATCAAAATCCAAAGATCCAGCAACGTGCTTTATAGTTACCGTTCATTCCAGCTCCTATGATACCAAGTCTAATCATCATGTATATACAGTTCGTGATTTGGCGGCATTGGAATCCAGTCCAGTGAAGGGTAAAAATAAACGTAAAGTATCGGAATGGACTGTCAAAGAACATGATTTGATTGATTTTGAAGCGATTGCGAAGGATTGGCAGAATTCTAAAGGGGCCTATGCGATCGGTGAAAAGATCTGGAGTCTTTATAGGGGTACAGACGGGGAAGAGGATGCGACGACCGAATTCTATGAAGCTGTCATTGAGAAGGTAGAGAAGGTTTGTTCATTCTTCGCGCATGTTTGGAGATGGCATCGTACGCTAACTGTCATGCCGTCCTCCGATTTTGGCGGTACAATATAACCAGAAGTCGAAAATATCGGTTCGGTTCTACGACAACGATTCATCAATTGTTTTTCCGACTGAACTGTTTAGAGTGAGTGATATACCACCATCTTCGATTTACCATGAATATCCTTCACGCCAACCAGTACCTGTTATCACCACAACGACTGCAAAGAAATCCGCGAATAATTCAAAATCTAAGCCGTCGGCCCGCGCAACCAAGACAACAACCAAATCAAAGTCAGAATCACCCGAGCCAAGCGTACTCGAGACGTCGAAATCGTCCACATCAGAATTATCAGACCTTCAATCGGATGATTCGATTGACAACGAGAAACCCAAGCAAGCCACTAAAAGAGTGCGATCTAGCAGTCGCAGAAGCCGTAGAAACCTTCCCTTAGAGGAAGACAACGATGGAAATATTTCGTCTAGCAGTTTAGGTAGCATCGAGACTTTGTCTTCTGATGATGACTTTGATATACCAGTTCAATCAAGGTCTGTTACTCCGCCTGACAGTGTGAATACGGAGGCAATTTAAAAGGAAGAGAGAAAGTAGAAGAGTAATTGAGTGATACGTTTAATCTGAGTTATACATTCTGGAAGAGTGATTGATAGGATGCCTCAAACTTTGTCAAGTTACAAGTTTTGGTGACCGAGTTGACCCGGCCTCTTGTTGTCAAATGAAATTTTGAAATATTGTATGATGTATATTACATTATGCCCTTTGTATATATACGCAAACTCAAAACTCGTATATCAGGGATATACTTATTATGTCTCTTAGAATTATATCACTTGTTTTCATTCTATTTGAGATACCCACATTTGCTGACTGTTCTGCAAATCTAAAAAGAACGCGTTCCTTTTGTTGTTGCAGGAATCACACATTCTCACAGACAAAAGTTTGTTTACATCAATACATGCTCCGACCCTCATTTCAACTCTCTCGCTCATTCTCACATCTCGTTCTTCCTCTGTCAACTCTCCCCACACTCAACCGTCTTCCTTCGTGTCTATTTCCTCCCCGCCGAAACCCATTCTTTCGCAGTCCATATAAAATGTTGTCAACCACTATGCCTCTTGATTCAAACTTAGCAAATGATATGTCAACCAAAAAGCGTAAAACCGAAGTCGTCGAGCAACATATGGAGATGTTGAAAGTTAAAAAGTTGTCTGATAAAGCTAGAGTTCCCGTTCGAGGAAGCTCAAAGGCCGCCGGATATGATCTTTGCAGGTACTTTCGACTTATTCTCCTTTAGCCTTGGTGATGGCCAATGAAGACCTTCCAATCGTTTTGTCATCAAACAATGTTTGATTGCAGGATAAGGAATAATCTGAATTCGCCAAATCAATTCACTCTGCCGACCGTCGCACGAATCTAACACGAAACTCCTTTTCTGTTCTACTCTACTGAAAGTGCGGCCACCGTGACCATCCCTGCCCGTGGTAGAGCCGTAGTTCCCACTGATCTTTCTATTGCTGTTCCTCCTGGTACATATGGGCGTGTCGCCCCTCGCTCTGGATTGGCAGTGAAGCATTTCATTGATGTTGGCGCTGGTGTTGTGGACGAAGATTATAGAGGGCCTTTGGGGGTTGTACTGTTCAACTTTGGTGAAAAGGAGTTCCAAGGTTTGTAGTCATAAGATCTTTCTTGCCTTTTAAATTCGAGTTGTAGATTGCCCTCTTTATGTCGTTACAATCGCTAGTGGTCATTGCCAATAGTGTGTTCATAAACCTGGTTATGGTAGAATGCAATTATATTTCCATTTCGAATATATATCTGCTTATTTTCATACTGCTTTATTCGTTACTCATTCACTGGGATAAACTAAATTCTAACATGCGTGGCTTCCATGCGAACTATTTCTATCTGTAGTTAACGAAGGAGACCGCATCGCTCAATTAGTTCTTGAAAAGATTTGCACCCCTGAAATTCAAGTTGTTGAGGTATGTTTAGTACATTCAGTAATAATGTTAATCTCTGGCTTGTCTGACCGTCGCAAATACTTCCTTTTGTTGTTTTCTTCTATATTTGCGAATCTACTAGGATTTGGACGAAACTGCTCGTGGTGCAGGTGGCTTCGGCTCTACTGGGGTTGCTAGCAAATAAACTCGTTCTGTGATCTCGTTGATGGGAAAGATTGTACAGACAATGATTTTCTAGATTACACTTTAGGCGCCCAAGAGATTGGTTGTATATTGGTGATGTATATTACTTGTGTTACGCTCTTGCTTGCCTTATTTGTACAAGATAAACGGTTTTAGATTTAGTATTCAAATTGACCTTCCTTTCACAACCGGTGTTGTTCCGCACGAGACCTCCATGGATTTGCATTGTTCGTTCACAATTGATACTCACAGTGACATCATACCTTGCGGATACTCTTTCGGAAGTCCCAAATCATAAATTGATAAGAACGGCCATCATTAGCTTTTCTATTCTTTTTGCCCTCCTGTATTTCATCTAAGCCCACAAGACAAGAACATGCGAAAGTATTATCCAAAAGGCCGCCGAAATTTATGCTTTGATTGTGCGGTTTATGTCGCTGCAGTATTCCTCCCTCCCCTCGCAGTCTTCATGGTAAGAGGCTGTCATATCGGTATGAATTCCACAAAAACTTCATCTCTCTATCATCTTATCCTTTCTACGGCCTAACCGGATCCCCTTAGACTTTGCAGTCAATATACTGTTGACAATAATGGGTCTGATACCAGGTAATTCACTTTACGCGGTTAACAGTAGCCTGAATTCAATTATATTGGTTGACTTCTTCATTGTAAACAGGAATGATACATGCCATATATGTCGTCATCAAGCATCCAGATAAACGTTTCGGTATTATTCAGTTTCATTTTTCATAACTATCTTGAATGTTGAATTCCAAATCATGTTTGATTCGTATTGACTTGTATTTCTAGGAGTGAGTGAAAGACAATTGGCAGAGATGAATCGAGTCGCAGCAGTTGAAGGCGGTAGAGTGTACCCTGTTAGTTCAGGTACTGTTGTGACAGTTCATGGACGGAAGGAAGAACAAGTAAGATAACATAGTACAGACTCCGTGGTTGTTGAAGTTAAAATTTTTAATTAAGTCGGATTATGACATTTATGTATACTGAGTGATTTTTAATATGACTACTTATTGGAGTGAATCTTTAAACTCTCTTGCAATGGAACTCAAGGAAGTGACTCTTCCGCGTCACTTGACTTCATAGCCGATACACTTAAGAAATGACATCACACATATAAATGTCTGCGAGTAGAATCAACAGATGCTTTTGAGTCAAACTGTCCGATTGAAAACAATTTGTCAATGTTCAAGGTATAGATATATCATTTCGACAAGATGAGTATTCCATCGTCCGATCATGATTCTGCAGTCCATCACAAAACGAGAGGACAAGAAGACCCATGTTTTAACGTTTGTATCATTGTAACCGCGATAATTTTGCCGCCATTTTCAGTATTCTGTGTGAAAGGCTGCGGCAAAGGTACGTTGTCTACCATTTTTCAACACCCCTTGTTGGTTAGTATTCTAAAGAGCGAATCATACACGCCTTATCTTTTGAATATTTCAGATTTTGCCATAAACCTTGTTCTGACGATATTGGGATTAATTCCCGGCAAGTACCTTACAGAGATATATTTCAAAGAATTACGAAAACTTTCCTTAATGACTAATGCATTTCTCTCTGACCTGATACAGGAATGATACATGCTATTTACATTTTTATCAAGAATCCCGATGAGACTTTTGGTAAGTTTAAAGACGTAACGTCAATGAATCAAGTTTTGATAAGACATTCCTTTGCCGCCCTTCTAATATTGATTGGCAACGGCCTTATCTTTCAATCTAATTGTGTTACATTAAATAGGCGTCTCGCGGAAGGAATTGAGAGAAATGGAAGAGGCCATGTCGGCCGAAACAGGGCGGGTGTATCCGATTCCTCCACCAAGGAATGCTGTGTCTCAGACGGAAAAACCGATGCTAATAGACCAAACGAATCCTGATCAGGTCGTCTAGATTGGCCTCTGTTTCTGTCGGTTGAATTGAGGGGAATAAAGACAAGATTCTCGATTTTGCCCCGAATGTAATATGTCTGTACATTAACATATATATACTAAATGCTTATTATTCTTAAACAAGGATAATGCCAATTTTGAAAGCGGAGCACTTTAATATTCTATTTGCGCTTTGTGGATACCCATTAATTATAATCTAAATTATACATAAATTGCACGGTTCTTAACAGAATATAACATAAATGCACAAAGATACGCTTGTGTATTATGCATTATCAGGCCCTGTTTTCGGAACACTGATTACGGCCAAAGCCAATTAATTATCGCCATGTTGGATTTCATTCGAGGTCGTGTTCAACGCCTCCATCAGTCCTTCACTTTGTGCCCGAATTAAAATGCCCCTTGTGAGTTGTCGCCGCGGAAGTTTACCGTTATATTTTTAGACCTCATATTAGCTACATAATGTGGGTGCAGCGAGGGTGAATTTGGTTCGATCAAGTAGCCCTTCATGGGACGAAGAAAAATGAACATGGAAGACGATCGTTGATTGTGTAAGGGTTGGCGAAAGTATGGTGGGTTATATGGTTGTAATGATAAGTCAACAGTGTCAAATAGAAATCGGTGCATTTTGAAATCGTTCCTTCTTAACATACATCTATCTACGAACTTCTGTATAACTTCTTTCCAATTTCTGTTCAGACAAGACCTATCAGCCACCGAGTGCATTGTGGCAGTTAAGGACATCGCCCCATACTGTTACACCGTTTCTGGTGAGTCTTGGCTTTTTCTGTCTTTTGTTTTTTTCTGTCGAAAGCTATTGGAATGACTCAGTGATAGTGGAATAAAAGTTTCGATCGGTGACCTTATATTCCCTATTATATTCCTCTCCCGAAAAGACCACTGACCGTGTATTGCAAACTGCAGTGACTCATTTCAATTTAAACAGTCTGCCATATAGTCCTTTCTTTTCAGTTCTAGAACTCAAGAACTCAGATGAATCTCTGTGGTGATGCTGGTTGGGTAAGCGTCAAAGTTAATTCTCTTCCGATGACAGTTTGCGCCACCGAAAATATAGTGGCGGGACTTGGACTGCAACTTTTGTACTGGCTTTATGCTTTCTGACTTCGCTGACATTTACGATCTTCTCCTTAGGGCCCTTTGCGACCCGATAACAGTGGATTCACCCCATGCTTTCAGGAGATGTAAGTGATCAATTTTTGTGTCAATTTCATTCAATTTGCAATATAACTTTCCCCAATTAACGTACCTTTGATCTTCCAGTGTCTTGCATGGCTCCATTCCTCTGGTTTATCTCATTGTCGTTTTTCTTGTCTACAAGAGATATCGGAAAACTGAAAACTATACTCTGTTACCCGAAGCCGACACTGGCGCTTATTCGCCTTATGACGATGTTATGCCAAGTGATTCTTATTCACGAGCCCGATCCGCTTCAGTTTCGTCCTACTTTATCTTTCAGCAAGTAAATGCAAAAAAAACTGTGTGGAGATGGGCGCTCATTCTGTTCTCAATGTTTGCGACTATTATGCAGGGCGTCTCGTCAGTGTTCCTGGCCTTGTCTTCGGAATTTACTTTCTCCTCACCGCTATTCATTGGAAATGTCCTTGGTGCAGTGTCGTCTGCCTTCGTAGTGATCGCTTTATTACGAATGCCCCCGAGTAGAATTTTCCCCTTGATACCCTATTACTTCTTGCTCCTCTGCATATCTCTATTACGTTACCGTACCTCTGTACGTTTTCCTCCGAGCAATAATCCTTGGCTCTTGTACGTACCCCTGGCGCTTCTCGTCGTATCTGTATTGTCATTCGCTGCTGCCAGTATGGACTATTTGAAGTTAGTCAACAAAAAGCATAAGCTATTGACGGCAAGAAAAGTTAACGGATTGACACCGAGCTTGGAAAAGCACGCTAGTTGGCTCGAGTTGGCCATTTTTGGGTGGTTCACACCCATGGTCATCCAGGGTTATACTAAGTCGTTAGAAATGGATGATGTTTGGGATTTGATGGCCGATGATAAGGCCAAAGCTGCATGCAAGGCGTACGAAAAGAATAGGTACGATAATCGTTGGAGCGATCCTTTGCACAGTTTCTAACATTCGATTAGACATCGACCTCGACTTGTCCCAAAAATGTTTCATACTATTAAATGGTTGTTACTAGGCCAAATTCTTTGTGGTACTGCTGGGGCAATAGGTTTGTGGATCGATTGACATTATTCTTAGGAGTGTCGTTTAACTTAACACTCCATTGATTTAAAAGCTGCGTTCGGCGGTCCGTTTTTTCTTAATAAAATCCTCACCTTCATTGAGAAGCCAACCTCCTTGCCTGATTGGTTACCGCCCGTCTATATCATTGGTCTATTATTTGGCGGAGTCTTCCAGGTAAGTTAATATCTCTCTGTTGCAGATTGAGGACAGTCATTCAATATTAGATTTCGTACTTCACAGTCCATTTGCAACGGTCGCACATATTTCCTCGGTAGACGTATCGGTGCTAGACTCCGAGCTATTCTCATTTCTGAAACGTATGAGAAAACTCTCCGACGAAAGGCAACTCAACCGTCAGCCCAAGACTCCAATGAAAAATCAAAAAAGGTTGACGTAAATGTGCTTATTTCCACAGATATTCAAAAAATTTTGGATTATGTCTGCTATCTTCAATACTTGATTACAACGTTAGTATTCTCAAACCTAGTGAATTCGATTTAATATTTTCATAGATTCTAATAACTTTCGCTTTGTGCAGTCCTTTGCAAATTGCCATTTGTATCACTTCATTATACTACATTCTCGGATTCTCCGCTCTATCGGGCGTGGCTCTAATGGTTTTAATGATGCCGATACAGTCGTGGGCTGGAACGAAAATGGCGAACCTTCAAGAGGATGTCATGAACGCAACGGATGCTCGAGTGACAAAAATGAATGAATTGCTTCAAGGAGTACGAATTATCAAATTCTTCGCTTGGGAAAATAAGTTCCATGAGTTATTGAGCGAGAAACGCGGAAAAGAAATCAAACGACTGAAAAGCTATCTTCATGCGGTAGCCGTTGTCTCGGTGCTCTATCATAGTGTTCCAATTCTAGTCAGTCTTTTGACTTTCATGAGTTATACCAAAATTGCCCAGCAAGACCTCGATGCTACCAAGGTATGATTGGATACACGATTGTAAACCACATACATTTTTTGTTCTTACACATTTTACTAGGTTTTTACCAGTTTGAGCTTGTTCTACACTTTGCGTATGCCATTGTTCGATCTTCCTGATCAAATTGTTCGGTTCATGGAGGTTTGTACTTGAATTTGTAAGCGTCATGTCTACTGTCATCTAACCTTTCCGACTAGACCCGAGTGTCTGTTGAAAGAGTTGCCACATACTTGAGGGAGCCCGAAATCACTCGTTATCAGCTCGACCGCGAAGAAATTGTAGACTCGAAGGAACTAGTCTCGTACACTTCATTTGAAGAACCGCGAATGAGTTATGGAACATTCGTCAAGCCATCACTCACCTCATCGCTACCTACCGACCCAAGCCAAATACCGACAGTAGGCTTCTGGCATGCATCGTTTGAGTGGGAGTCACCAGACAATGATGAATCGACTTCGACAGATAATCCGTCCCATACAACTTCGACCTACTCAGATTCCACCCTCGACAACTCTGATGAGGATACCCCGTTGATGTTTTCAGATGAGAAAATGAAATCATCCACTATGTTGAGTCCACAACCGAAATTCTCCCTCAGCGACTTGACTGTCAATTTCCCTACCGGGGGCCTAACTGTCATCATTGGCTCAACGGGTGCAGGCAAAACCTCTATGTTGATGGCGCTTTTGGGTGAAATGTCGTTAACAAATGGTGCGGTCTTTATTCCGAAGACCGAGCCTCACAAGGTCGATTCAAAGACAGGATTATACAAAGGAGTCTGCTATGTACCACAGCAAGCTTGGCTTCAAAATGCTACTATTAAGGATAACATCGTATTTGGTGCACCAGTGGTCGAGGATCGTTATCAGAAAACATTGTATGACTGCGCTCTCACGAGGGACTTGGAAATTCTGGAGGGCGGTGATTTGACTGAAATTGGAGAGAAGGGTATCAACTTATCTGGTGGTCAAAAGCAAAGGTACGCATCGCCGAAGTGAAAAAGTATATTATTGGCATGACTGACAAATCTGAATTTTAACAGAATCTCGCTTGCTCGTGCTTGTTACAATAAAGCATCGACTGTCATTTTGGATGACGTGCTGTCGGCTGTGGATGCACCAACTGCTCGACATCTTTTCGAGCATTGTATTCTCGATTCAATGGCAAACCGAACCCGTATTCTTGTAACGCACAATGCTGGTCTGTGTGCCCAACGAGCTGATTTAATCCTCGTTGTGAAAGATGGCTGCGTAGTAGCGCAAGGAAACAATGTTGAAAGCGTGAAGGCGGAGTTGGAGAGAAAGGGATGTGACGAATTAGTACTCTTTGAAGGTGGTACCGAGGACGAGTCTACATTTACAAACCGCAAAGAAAAGAACAAGAAAAAGAAAGACGAAAAGAAATCTGATGCTGTAGCTGAAGATAAAAAAGGCACTAAATTAGTGCAAGAGGAAGAAAAGGCCGTTGGCAATGTCGACTGGAGTGTTTACTTAACATACATCAAATCATCTGGCGGTTGGCCTTATTGGTTGGTCTTAATTGGTGGCATTATCGTCTCGCAATTACTCGCTGTTGGTCAAGACTATTGGCTGAAAACTTGGTATGTGTTGTAGAGTTCTACTATGCGGGCTAAACATTATTCGTCTAACTTTGTCTATCAGGGCGGCTGCATACACCACAATTGCTGGAAACTCCACCACTCCAGGACAGGACGCAATGGACTCTGTGCTGAATTCGGAATCACTGTTTTTAAGCTCTAACTTCACAGGCTCATTAATCTCTGCACTTTCCTTGACAACACTTTCAACCTTCGGACAATCCTTTTCGACCTTTGCCCTTTCCGCGTACCCTAATTCTATCGTTAATGTGTACTCCGATTCTTCCACGCAAGATGGCGTACCCGCTGCAACACCGGAACCAGAACCGATCCAATCTAGTTACGTGAATGTCAACTTCTACCTCGGAATCTACATACTCATCGGCTGTCTAAATATGTTGTTCCAATATATTTTTACTCTCGCCGAATTCTTCGTTTCTCTTAAAGCTTCTAAAAATCTTCACGATCGGCTCTTGGATCGTATACTTCATGCGCCCATCTCATTCTTTGACAAAACACCTATCGGTAGAATTATGAACCGATTTTCCAGGGATATTCAAGCCATTGATAGAGAGGTTGCTGGAGGAATCATGTTCTTTTTATTCAATGTTGCTGGTGTTATATCGGTCATCGCATTAGTTGCACTTGTGACGCCTTTGTTTATCTTACCCATGATTCCGATTGGTACGTTGTTCATTTAATATTACAGTCTCGAACCTGTTCCAATTGCTAAATTTGGCATGCAGGTTTCATGTACAAATGGGTTGCCAATTACTACTTGTACACATCCAGAGAACTTAAACGTCTCGACAGTACAACGCGATCACCCATATACTCAATTTTCAGCGAAACTGCTACCGGTACCACTGTCATTCGAGCTTTTGGTGCCGAGAAACGATTTGTGGACGAGAATTACAAACGGGTAGATACGAATCATCGTGCATTCTTCTATCTCTGGGTTTCCAATCGATGGCTTGCTATAAGAACTGATTGCCTTGGGGCTTTCGTGGTATTTTTTTGTGGGTTAGCCATCTTGATTGGCATGGGAAGCATTGATGCTGGATTAGCTGGTCTCGCTCTATCGTACTGTCTTACCTTCACTGATTCTGTCATGTGGCTCGTGAGAATGCATGCGCAAATGGAAATGGTAGGTTTAGTAATTATCATAGTGGTCAGATAACATTGTTTTGACCTCGTTGCATCCAGAACATGAATTCAGTAGAGAGATTCCAGGAATTTGTCAATATTGAACAAGAAGCGCCTGCTGTCATCGAAGGTAGCCGACCACCGAAATCTTGGCCCGACAAAGGCAAAATTCGAGTTCGAGATCTTGTCGTACACTACTCGCCAGATTTGCCCGCAGTTTTGCGTGGAGTTTCGTTCACTGTATATCCAAAGGAAAAGATCGGTATTGTTGGAAGAACCGGCGCAGGAAAATCGTCTTTAGCTGTGTCGTTTTTCCGCTTCATGGAAGCGACAAGTGGATCAATCAGTATTGACGATATCAATATTTCAAGAATTGGTTTGCAAGGTAAATGAGCGGGTTTTAGTGCAATATCATTTTATCGGTCGGTCTCACCGTTTGAATTTAGATTTGCGGTCTCGTATCACTATCATTCCACAGGATCCGGTCTTATTTGAGGGGACAATCCGTTCCAATCTCGATGTTTTCAACGAATACACCGACTTCGAACTTTTCAACACTCTTCGCCGTGTTCATCTTCTTAGTGGCTCCGTCGACGATTTACATAATATGGCTGCGTCCATGGCATCGCTTGCTTCAGTTGCATCTGTCTCGAATAACTTGACTAATTTGGAAAGTCTTGTGACTGAAGGAGGAACAAATTATAGTGTTGGTCAACGTCAATTATTGGCTCTAGCTCGGGCGCTTTTGAGAAGAAGCAAGGTGATAATAATGGATGAAGCGACTGCAAATATTTCGAATGATTTGGACTCTAAGATTCAAGAAACTATTCGTTCAGAGTTTTCAGACTCCACCATCCTGTGTATCGCTCATCGGTATGACTTTCATGTCTTGTCTAATCAATCTGTGGGTATTATGGACTCACATCTTCTTTCCAAATTGCAGTCTCCGAACGGTCATAGATTTTGATCGTATTCTAGTTTTGGATCATGGTGAGGTCAAAGAATATGACACTCCACTCAATCTTCTTCAAAATCCGGACGGAATATTCTACAACATGTGTCAAGAATCTGGCGAGTTTGATTATCTGTTCGACATCGCGAGGAATAAATCTGCCACAAGGAACACGAGTAGTTATCAGATGAGGTTTGGAAGAATCATGCTAGCTCCAGAGGAATAGTTTTAAAAATTATGACTAGTTAAGAAGAGTGGAAGTAAAAGAAAAAGGTGGATAGAAATCAGCGGTAGTTTCTCTTTTTTGCAGAGTGTCTGTCAGTATATATACAAGTAGTATTGGATCTTAGTTTTTTTTCGTATCGTCAATTTGTAGCATATTACGTATTTTTAGGGAATATAGAAGAATTGTATTTTTACATCATTATTTCTATCTTACATTTTTGCAATTGTGCACTAAGATTTGCAATATGAAATAACCGATACTGACTTCAGCAACAATCTATGTGTGTTGCTGGGTTTCCTATCAAATGCAAGGTGTTCGACGTACTGTGCACGTTCAGTAGCAGCAGAATATTTCTCGGAACAATCCCCATTGATCCGTCTATACGATCGGTCACAAATGTTGCAAAGTGATGTAATAAAATGAATAGGAATGAATGTCAGATTTGAGTTTGTCACTGCCCGTGGATTTGACGTACCAGTCTTTATACATCGCCACCAATTCTTTGCGCTATTCTTTTCCACGAACACAATTTCATTTTGAACCAAAGATACTTCTTTTGTATACTTTACATTGGGGGTATCTGAAAAAATTTCAGGGAAAGATTTTCGAGCATAAATCAATCCATCAATTGATGATCGGAGATTAAATTCGGTGGACGCGGTTAATTTCGCACAATTCCATCAGCGCCGACACCAACAAATGTAAAATACTTACAATCGTGTAACGCTCTGGCTTTATAATATCTACCGCTTTCTAGAAGTCTCATAACAACTTCTGAATCTACTACCATACAGTGATTTTTGGGAACGATGCCCATCGTTCCATCTAATTAAAACGCGTTTTCATAAAAGTGGCGAATAGCATTATGCCGAAAGAAAATTAGTGAGAGAGATTAGAAATAGGAAGTTAGTCCTGAGAGCCATAAAATAAAGCATCTTTTTGTGGGGATGGTAAGGCAGTAGAAAGAACCGATGAATTTTAGAATTATACCTAGTTTTTTGCACAACCACCAATTTGTCTTAGACTTGTATACTAATATATCTTCATTTTTTGTAAGACAAATTTCCGAAGGGTCGTTTGGATTCGGTTTGTCTGCTCGTCATGGAAATGGAATTAAATTTAGTGTTCAATATTTGCGAATTGGAAATTAACGCGCAAAAGAGCCTCTTTGGCCATGTTCGTAGAATTTTCATGGAAGTTACTCACAGTCGAATATTGCCTTTGCTCGGACGAGATAATTCATTCTGCTCTCTCCGAATAAAATGAGTGTTGGGAACTTCTGTTATCCAAGTGAAGAAGAAAGAAAAGCTACATGCTATGAAGAATGAATTACAACAGTATGAATTTGGGCCTCCGGGCCTAGCCTATTGTGCTTCCGTGAATAAAGATTGTTCCCACTTGCCATGTCATAAACTTACAGTTTATTCATTAAAATGTAAATGATATATGCTGTCTTTGTTTGCAAACCCAATTATGACTTGATATATAATAAAAAAACATATGTACTAGTCTTTAATTCCATTATTGTTTATAGACATTCAGCAATTATTGGATTCTATAAAATGGAATAAAAACTCCTCTCAAACCTACATTCAGCCGACTATAAACATGAGCCTCAGCGACGACATTGACCACCCTCTATGCATACTCGCCTAATCTGACTTTTATATATCCATTTAATCCTTCGCTAAATAAACTTCGCCATGAACCCTTACTCTGTATAGACAAGTGAAACTGCCATGTCCCCAATTGCTTTTGATAACCACTGCCACATTCCTCACTGGATTAGCTGCCACCCAGTCTTCAGCGCCCTTTCGAACTTTAAACGTTTGTATGGGTCCCTCATCAGGATTATACTCGAACGAATTTAAGACGACTTTGAATGCTTCCATTTCTGCAACTTTCTTGATTGCTGTAGACTCCGGATCGATGGTTTTGATGCTCGTGAATGATTCTACACCGGTAAGATTGCCATATAATGCGTAAACTGAAATCTCTTTGGGTGCCGAACGAATATCAATAGCGATACGTTCATCTAGATGATCTATTGTAATTTCTTTAATGATAATATTTCGTGCCAATTTGATTCCTAAAACTCCATCCTGCCCGGTGGGGATAGGCCAACATTGGCCCACTGTCGTATCACCCATCAATGCTGTTACTG
Source organism: Paraphysoderma sedebokerense (assembly GCA_025602915.1). Classification (NCBI taxonomy): domain Eukaryota; kingdom Fungi; phylum Blastocladiomycota; class Physodermatomycetes; order Physodermatales; family Physodermataceae; genus Paraphysoderma; species Paraphysoderma sedebokerense. The sequence continues at coordinate 81,095 of JAHLJZ010000031.1, read as the reverse complement.
GAGGCTTCCCTGAAATAAATACATCCTCGCCGCCACCAAATCCGAATATGCTCCAAGTTGATTTTCCTTTCGTTCGAAGAGCGTAAGTCTCGGTTGTGACGGAAGGAAGTACTCGAGCACCGGCAGCGGCAAGAGCGAAATCGGGTTTTGCGACAGTGTCGGCAGCATAAGTACTGATTGTTTCCGCGATTAATTTTTCCATAAGAGGCTTTGAGATAAGTCCGTTAGATTCAAATTTCGTACCAATGTTGGATTCTACTTCCTTGAGGATGGTGGCTTTAAGTTCTTCGAATCTCATATCGATAAGTGTTGTAATAGCGTCGGTTTGAGGAGATGTTGTGGCAGTATCGGACTGAAGCAAAATTCTTAACTGATCAGAATTTTGAGAAATAAACTTCGACCAAGATGAATGTAACCGTGATTCAAAATCTTCGTCAGACACTTGGTTTGCTCCAAGTTTTGAATCATCCACTTTTGTCTCAACCACCACTTCATTTGCGGACACATCATTCTCAGATTCCACCGTATTCTCGTGTTCGCTAAACTTTGGGTTTTCCGCCTGCTTAATATCCAGTGTTGGTTGCTCCACAACCTGTGCGGGATTCTGCTCCAAGTCTGCCTGTTCGACAATGGGCACTAGTTGCGATTCATTTTGTTTCTGAGAGAGGTCATATGACGATTCTGAAGGATTGCTCTTTGAAATCATCACAGGCGATAAAGTCGACGGAGGAATCTGGGGAGACAAGTCCAGCGGTTGGGGCGTTTGGATGCTGCGGAGCACAAAGACGGTAAAGACGCCAGCTCCAAGTAATAAAACAATGAGAGAAACCCATAAAGGTTTGAATGATACGCCATTACTGAATATCGGACGATCCGACAATTTTGTAAACCAACCCGCATTCAGTAGTCTGCTTCCGTACCTTGCTCGATTGATTCGACGGCTGACATCGGGCCGCCCGTAACCTACCATCCTCTTAATCCGAACATAAGGGCTGACCACACATGTTGCCCACAAGTCTTTGAATCCATTCACGCAGAAACTCGTGGTTTGGGATGTACTGGTGGAGACAACCCAAAACACAAGATAGAAACCCATTAATACAATATCTACTCCACATTTCAAAAATCCAAGCAACACATATAATAATGCCGTCGTCACTTGAGCAATCCAACCGATGAAAGGAATACTAAATACAAAATTATCTGAAGAAGGAGACCAAACATCCTTAGTCGGACTTGACCTTACAACTGGAATCGGTCTATTGCCACGCCATGCTCTAGAGCTCGGTGTTCGAGGGACTGTTCGACTTCTTAAATTCAATGTGTTTAGCGGAAACGAATTCGGCCATAAATCATCCTCTCCTTGGTCATCTCGCTCTCTCTCTTGATCTCTCTGCAGCTGCTCTTCATCTGTTTCATACTCCGACTCTTCCTCTCTTGCTGGCTCGAATTCTCTTCTTAACTGCTCAACCCTTGTCCGTGGGCGACGCCGAGGCGTAGGCGATGGTTGAACTGACTGATTTGACTGAAGTCTAAAAGGTGGAGCCGGAGCCTCATTTTGGATGTTATCACGAGTTTGGCTACGATGATTCGGCTCGTTAACTTTGCGACCACTCCACATATTGCTTAACAGGGATCGAGAATATTGAACCGGTGACATCGTGCGGTGCCATCGAGGAGATAGATTTCTCAGAGCACTGCTGAGTCGAGCTACAGTCGACGACTGAGATATCGGCTGCGATGGTGGGGGTTCTACGTGCGATATGTGAGAGATTTGCGAAAGAGGTACTGGTTCATCGTTACCTCCTGCATGATGGTGAAGAGAAGTTGATGTGTCTGGACGAGATGCTAACGACGACTGATTTCTCTGTGCCACGCGTCGATTTTTTGTTGGAGTTGTTGGAGATGGTGAGAAATCAATAAGATCACTGATATTAGATGGGCCAGCGTTGGATCTTAATGTACTTCGTCTGAAACTGGTCTCGTTACGAAGAGTCGGCATTTTGAAGTTGTTTTCAGCGAGGGGTTGACGCAGACGGGTTGATTTAATGGTGGAATGATTTGAATTATTTAGAAACGAGATACTTTTATCTCTGTCAACGCTATCGTTGTATACGTCGTTTGAGTTCAAATTATCGAATAGTGGAGAGTTCGAAATTTTGCCGAATCCGTTTTCCTTTTGAGTTCTTGAACTATACGAAAAGGTCATGATATGGAGGTGACTGGATCGATGTTTTTACGGCCGCGAATGTACAACAGCAAATATAGAATGAATCATTCCTATTTTAGCACATAGATATCAGAAATGATTTTGCGGAGCTGTATATAAGAGTATGGGTTCATGTATGCCAACCCAAGACAGTTTGTTGACCCGAATTCTCAAGGGAATGACACGTGACCTTATTCTGAATTAATTTGGACCGAGACGGAAATTATGCTGAAGTAATGATTAAAATAGGCAACTCCGCTTGCTTATTACTAGATTTAGGAGGCAAATTACAACAAATATTTACTATAGCACGCCAGATTTTATAATACATTCTCAGAATTTATCCGAAAATCTGCAACATTGTCAAAAGAGAAGAGTCAGCGTTGTTTCTACTATTACCAGACTTCGAAAAAGAATGAGAATTCCCACCTTGCTCAGAACACCCTTAACCTTACGAAGATTTTCATTCTCATCCTCCCTTTCTTCGGGGTCCTCGACAATCTTCCGCTGTTTGAATCTCCTTCGAATTTTGAGTAGATCGTCCCCATTACTGCTGCAATTGCTAGAAACGGTATCGGTCGTATTCTGTGCAGGTTTGGCATCCTGCAATGTCGCCTCCATTTCGGCAGCTTTCCTTTTCTTCCTCCCCTCGATACTTTGAATCATTTTAGCTTTGGACACATTCGCCAGATACAGTTTATTCTCCCGCTTGGCTTGCAAAATCTCGGCTCGAAGTCGTTGTTCTTTCTGTGCCTTTTCGTAAGCTAATGCAGGTTATAGAGCGTTAAATAGCCAACTCGCGGACATCAATTTAAAGGTCAGATTGCTTACCAATTTGTTCGGTCAGGTGCATCCATTTAAATTTCGGCAAGTACTTTATATTCCAAATGTCATCATGGTAATAATGGCTTTTCTTGCCGCCTTAAAAGATAGGTTAGATAGAAGTAGAATGTGAATCTGATCAAACAATCATTCATACCAATAGTCTGATTATTCAACATCAGAGCAACTTTCTTTGCGACTGATTTATCTTTGAACTCTACCCAACCTTCAGTGAAATTCTTCCGTTTGTTTCCTCGGTACTTCTTCCGCCTGATTGCTGTCTTGGAATCTGTTTTTCAGATTAATGAATTCCTTAATAAGTACCTCTTGCTGTTGATAAATCGACAATTACATTCCATACCTTCGGGTGCTAAATATATCCTTCCAATATCGCCATAGCCTTGCAATAGATGGCGAAGTTTTTGAGGTTTCATGAAAGGCGGTATTCGGGACAAGTATATGATTCCAGTTTTGTCTTGCTTGTTCTTAAAAGCTTCCAAAGCTTCAGGTGTCAAAGGCTTGATGACTTTTTTCGGTCTCGCCGCAACGTTTGAATCTGAGTTTGAATCTTGACCTGCCAATAAAGTACCCTCATCGACATCCTCTCCTTCGTCTGATAAATTGTTCGGAATGCGCCCATTGTCATTTACATCATCAACAATGCCATCTTTCTTATCAGTTTTATTGCAGTCCTCATCGGAGTCGTTATCGTTAGCGTCATCACTCCACAATACTTCCACTTCCTTATCGTCGCTTTCTCCGGAATCATCAACTTCATCCTCGGACTGATCAAAATCGACAAAATCTTCAGTCTCCGTTGTCGGAAGAGCAGATTTGTGAAAGCTGTCGTCAAGCTGGAATCTAGAGTCTTCAGAGTGCTTGCTTAGCATGGATTTGGATTTCATTTTGACTGTACTGAAGGTGCAGAGTCTTAAGATCTTGACCATACTATGAACGCGACTTCAAACATCCGTGTTTATTGACATGTGACCGGTTGCACATATGCAACGCGTTCCCTCTCTTCCTCGTTCGCTTTCTCGTTCTTGTTTGAGGAATCGTCGACATCCAAGGATATAGTATCCGCACATTATTTATCCGTAGAGGGATCGTTTAATTGGAGTCATCCGTCGTATGGCATATTCACCAAGGCGGCTTTCATTGCCTATTTACGTGCTCGTTCTAAACATTGTTGGTATTTATCTGTTCAAGAACGGTTTCCTGTTAACAAAGCTCGCACTCGACTACAAATCGGCATGTGTGCATTCTATCCCAGAAATTCCCTCTCCGCAGCTTCAAGTATGCCCAAAACCGCCTTCAAAGCATCGCAAAGTGATCTTCTTCATCATTGACGCACTTCGATTTGACTTCTCTATTCATCATAATTACTCCAATGCCGAAACCGTACCAGCTTATCACAACAAATTGCCAGTTCTCTCCCGCTTATACAACTCTGAGCCAAAAAATACGTTTCATTTCCGCTTCATCGCTGACCCACCCACGACGACATTACAGCGGTTGAAGGCCCTGACGACAGGAACGCTTCCTACTTTTATTGATATGTCGTCTAATTTCGCCTCCGAATCATTAACCGAAGACTCGTTACTTTATCAATTAAACCGTCATAACAAACGCGTAACATTTCTCGGAGACGATACCTGGATAAGGTTGTTCCCGCATTCTTTCTCCTCCAACGGATCGTACCCTTTTCCGAGCTTTAACGTATGGGATCTGCACACCGTTGACAATGGAGTTTTATCTCATCTCTATCAAATTATACCAACAAATTCCTGGGATTTGCTCATTGCTCATTTTTTGGGAGTAGACCACGTCGGGCATAGACATGGGCCCGCTCATCATGCTATGGATGACAAATTATCACAGATGGACGGTGAAATCGAGAAGGTTATTAAAGCGATGGATGAGGATACAATTCTTATGGTTATGGGAGATCACGGAATGGATGGCGGTGGCGACCACGGGGGTGATGGGAGTTTGGAAGTGCAAAGCGCCCTATGGATCTATTCAAAAACGCCCTTTACATCGCTCGACCGTATGAATCCACGCTCTAGATCAATTTACGATTTTTTTAAGAATCTTGAAACTGCCCAAGATTTTCCGCGACCAATTTCAAATAATCAAGCAATCTACCGCACAATATCACAAATTGACCTTGTACCAACGTTCGCATATCTGCTGGGCATTCCTATACCTTTTGAAAGTTTAGGCTCTATCATCCCGGAACTGTTTCTGCCGTCGTTTAACTCACTCGATGTCTTGCTTCAGTACACGCGCTCTAATGCTTTGCAAATATACAATTATTTGAAGGCTTATTCCTCGGAGCCTTCCTCTGATTTCTCAGCAATAACATTGGACAAATTATTCCACTCTTATGATCTTGCAGAACAGAGATACAACTCACTGGTATCGAAAAACTCTAGTAATGTATCAAATGGGCCGAACTTGACTTACGCAAATTTCAAAGAGGTATACGTTGCCTATCATTCATTCATGACTCAGACATTGCAAGAATGCCGAAGCGTTTGGGCTCGATTCAGTGTCTTATACATGATCTGTGGAATTATCGTTTTGACAATATCTGTCCTGACGATAGTGATAGATAGACAGTTTGCATGGATACTCCATACGCGCAATTTATTTTTGGGCGGACTAGGAGGAGGGGTTCTAGGGTTGATTTTATCTACAATCAACGTGAACGAGCTCATAAAACTGTCGAAGACAGACTTCATTTTGTTTTTAAGTGCTGTATGTTCTCTATACGGATTTCGACCGGTGTCCAAGCAGTTCTCGTTGTTCCACAAAATCCAGTTTCTCTCATTCGATACCTTTACGCTTTTCCTTTGTCACATACCAGTTTTCCTATATGGCGCGAATTCCTTTGTAGTCTTTGAACAAGAGGTTATGCATTATTTTCTCCAATCACATGTATACATCCTGCTACTCCATACTTTCAGATCATCCCAGAAGAAATTATATTCTTTGTTTCGCGTTCTCCTCGCTTCAGCTTTGTTCCGCATTACCGACACCATTACCGTCTGTCGAGAGGAAACTCTGCCCGATTGCCAACCCACCTTTTATGGCATTGGAGCCACTGGAACCACGATAACGCGGAATGAACTCGTTTATTTATCTATTACGTGTCTATTATTTATTGTGTTTCAATCAGAGCTGGGATTATTCGGCAGATTCACCTACATAAAAGAAAGCACCGCTAATCGACTGTGGAATCTGTCCATTAAATTACTTGGTTTCTCTGTTTCTTTACATTGGTATTTGGAGGAAATTGTGCATGGTAAAAGTGAACCGGTTTTTGGTATATACGATAAGGATCGAACAATATCTGTATGGAACGCTCGATTTTCCATGCTACTTATTATCATCTCATTTGTCTCATGGTATTCGTCCCGGCGTTCGAGTGATGCGACTCAGACATTTCAATCTCGTTCTGAACTTCAACGACTTGCTACAACTGCACTCCTATCCATATCACTTTTTCAGAAGCCGTCTGCGATCATCGCCCTCACTCTGACTCACGTCGCCATTCTGACTCTTTCGAAAGCCGTCCCGCCTTCTCATCTTGGTCCCCTTCTTTCAGTACTTCCTAAACACTTGTTCTTTGTAACTGGACATCAAGCTACTTTTAGTTCTATCATGTGGAGTCTCGGATTCACAGGACTACACGAAATGAATTACTACCTGAGCGCAGGTTTTGTTAGTTTGAATTTTGTCGGGGGAATTATTTACGCTGTGGTATGGGGTTTCATTTTAGGGGAATTGGAGATGGAATCAACTAGTGATCAGCAGCGAATAAATACCAAGATAAGTGATGGAATTGCCGAAAATGCGACGAACAGCAAAATTCCGCAGACTTTAACTTATTTGCTATATTTTACGGCATTAGATGGGTTGACCAATACTGTTATTGTGTCCATTATGAGACGTCATTTTCGAGTTTGGAAAGTGTTCGCTCCGAGGTGGATGTTGAGTGGACTCATGCTGGTGGTGGTGAATGTTACTGTGGTTTTAGCAATGACATTCATTGGAGGTAAACACAGACGGCACTAAAAAATCCTCATCGTATGATATTTTGTACATTAATAAAAATCGATTTCAAGCACAATAAGAACTTTTTTAAAGTGCGGTGCATTCTTTTGAGGTTTTAAACGTACCGGTTTCTCGGGTTGGGGGGAATTTGGAAGATTTCAAATCCTTGCTTTAACAAGTTAAAATTTTCACCAAGCACATTCAGATTATCTCCGACCTTTCAATCTGCCAGTTAATATCCCGTCTATTCATTTTCAATCAGCGACATAGGGCTTATCAGAAATTGACTCCAACAAACATCATCAATGACATCTTCATCACAGTCCGAATCTCAAAGTAACCGAGGTTTCCGATCACAGCGAGAAGTTTGCCATACCCACCGAGATCAGTATTTCAAATGCATATCCGACAATTATGGTCACGAATCACCAACTGACGATCCGAAAAATCTTTGCACAGAATTTAGAGAGTTGTACGAGAAATCTTGTCCGAAGAGTTGGGTTTGTACACACCTTCTTTCTTTTACTACTGGATTTGATTACTCGTACTCAAATCTTGACGACTAATATTTTACTGGTGTGTTGTTTAGGTGCTTTATTTTAATACAAAAAGGGAAGCAGAGATAAGGAATGAAAAAATGGGGGCCGCCGTAGTGCGACGGTGAAATTGTAGCAATTGTAGCAATGCCTACTCTTCAGATCTAGGTCGTTATTTACAGTTAATATAAGATGATTGAACTCAGAATGTATTTTGTTGCGGAGTGGTACAAATATTGTATTTTTGAGTGTTTTCAGAGGACTTTTAGCGTCTGATTGCGACTGAAATTTGAAGTCTGCTACTGACAGGATACCGGGACCGACATATCAGTGGCTATATACCAGAAAGGAATTGAATCATGTTCTATAGGTCTATTTAAATACAGGTACAAAAATAGTTACGGACGCCGTTATGATGATACTAGTCACAACTGAGAATCCAATGATCCTGAATGTCAACCATCTTCTTGCATCGTACACATCAAACTCTCTCCTTCGCTTCTTTTTGATACTAACATCAGAGACTGATCCTGAAACTCCCGCACTATTAGCTCTTGAAGGAGGAGCACTTATTCCGTCACCGGACGCTAATTTGTTCAATGTTACTTCACTCCCCGATGGGGTCATACTATTTTCGCGGACTGGATTCTGACAATCGCTCAAGAATCGTATAATACTGAATCTCCTGGTTGCCTGCAAATATCCCAGACTACTCCAGAAAATTCCGACCGCGACAAAAATTCTGTTTGCCCGTCCTTGATGACTTAGTTCATTCCACACCAGAAATAAAACTGAACCACACCATGCAAGGAAGAAAACCAGATAGTAATAAACAATCCAGAAGGACTCAATCTTTATATTTTGAACGATGTAATGATGATAGCGTGGTACTGTAACTTGGTACATGTATGATTGTATGATATTGACGCTGGAAGTGAAGATTGAAGGATGTAGATCGACTAAAGAAAATGGTTCGGGCGAAGTGTTCTGGGTGTTCAAGTTACTCGCTTTAGAGGAAGAGGCAGATATTCGGTCCTTCCCCGCTAACATAATTTGTTCTTCACGCTTGTAATGTTCTTCCATTTTTCTAACTATAGTTTCCCATAATATGTCTCTCGATGCATGTATGCCAATGACTCTAGCAACCTGATTTGTCAATGGAGTATTCAAGAAGCTACTGATGTTCATTGGCGATGACTTAAGTAATGTCAGGATGCGATGATTCGGTTTATCTTGATCGGTTAAATGAAAACTCGGCAGCGTAGGTGCAAAATAAATAGTAAGAATGGAAATAACGAACGTGTAAAGCGTTTCGATGGTAAGTTGAGTATCTGGGAGCTTTGAGGCGGATGGAAGTGATGGCAAATTACGATTATGATGAGAAGCAAGAGCGGAATTTGTATCAGATAACCTGGATAAATCGTTGATAGGAAATTGAGGGAGCCGCAGTTTTGCCGATATCGGTGATTGGGGTAATCGAGGTGATGTCGCTTTCGGAGATTCTACCAACCGAGGTGATGAAGCTAGCTCTCCGCGGGGAGATCCACTATCTGTATTACCCTTGATTATTATATGAGGTCTCTCAATCATATCCTTTTCTTTGTTATATCTATAACTCATCCTCCTCTTCGCTTTAGTTACGCCTCTACCGACACTCTCATTACTCACAACTTCAATTTCGTCGGTTTGAACGTTTTTATGAAGAGGGTGGTCTACCTCGGCTTCAATTCGTATAAGCTCTGCAAACCGTTCGTACACTTCAACATAATCCCTGACAGCTTCTAAAAACTCTAAATTCGCAATCGATTCGTCTACATCTTTCAGAAAGATTCGAAACGATGTAAAGACGAAAGGGTGGGAATTGAGGTAGGAGAGGTTCGGCGAAGAAGGTTGTTGGATCGTACTATGTCGTTGCAGTGACTCCATTATAAGAATCTGCCATAGGTTTGGTATTGGTTGCAATACGAATTATCTATTTAGATGTAAAAAATGGCAGCAATTAAAGGAAATTAGCAACCACGGAGACATCCGCACGATCAGACTGCTCAAACGTAGCGCGTTGGTGACTGAACACCGCCCGTTTCGTTTTAAATTCACCAGAAATATACTCAAATATGCTTCCAACTCAGTCTTAGACGGTATAATCATAGTTTGCTGAATTAGTCTTGGATGATATTAGGTGCGATGAAAAGAATATTGCCTTTTGTGAGAAGAAGAGACTGCGAAAACGGACAATGGAAAGGCAGCATGCAGCCAGGGCAATAATAATGAGCAAACCCTGTACCTTCGACCCATACGGTGACGACACTAGATCGATTGTAAGAGAGGCATTTACATATTTATGTTCTCATCGTAGTACTCTATTTTTAAAATGTCGCCTCGGGCCTGCATTGGACATCCAGCTGAAAGCAGGTTTTAAAGTGTTAGTCTGTAATGCTGAAAATTATGATCTATCAGCTTTTAGAGGTCTTGCTATAATGTTATTTATTTGTGTTATTTATATCTACATATTGCCTAGAAGTAATCCAGTACACCAAGATTAAGTACAGTCGATGAGTTCTGTGTAGCCTCCACGGATAGACTTCGTAGATTATGTTGGAATTGTTCCTGCTTGCTGAATTCTCGACTAAGCAGCTCTAATTTACTTTCCAGCGACTCAATTTTAAACATTAATTGATTATTTTGCTGTTGCAGAATAGATACTTTAATGGCCATATCGTCTGCCTCGGGTTTCTTCGCCTCGCTATCCCCTCTACGCTTAATCTGTCCCAGCAAATCCGGTCGATTAAATAAAAAGCAGGGATGCGAAAATTCACGGCTATCTGCTTCTACTCGACTTCGTTTAACATTCTGAAAGGTTTTGATAACTTTTGTAAAGCCGTAACTAAATCCCAATATATATTTAGCCTTATGCGACCGAAGCAATTTGAAGATAAAAACTGAAAGTTATGCAACTTACAAATTTAATTGCCGCAGAAAACTACTGAAATTACTATGGTTGAAATGTTGCGGTAGAATCTCTTGGGAAAAGGTGGCGATGTCATTCACAACGAATGACGTTCCACATCCACTCCAGTTTATTAAATGATTGCATGTTTCGTCGTTAACCATTCTAAGATCCAGAAATATGTTAGTCATCCGACCATGTAATTCAGAATTTCTATACACGACCATGTGTACAAACCTAAATAATTTGTGAACGAATTTATTGGAGCTCTTGGAAGGCTCAGTAGGAGAGACGGGGTATTCAAAAAAAGCCTCCATACTGGATTGACCAGAAACACTGGGAGATCGGCTAGGGCGTGAAGATGAAGCACTTGTGATTGAAGGGCTTCTCGATTTTGGGAAGATTAAGTTTTCAGATATTGGTGAATAGTCTAAGCTGCCACTCAAAAGGTAGTTGCCGGTGCCGGGTGTATTGACTTGTAAGAAGTCATTCGTTTGAAAATAATTTAGTTCTTGCATCTTAAAATTCAGCCGATAAAAGTAAGGTTATGAGTGATATGATGTAAGATTCTGTGCTTTATATAGCAGGTTGTATGATGGCGAAGTCGAAAATTGAGAGTTTAAGCTGGCTTAACAGGGCTAATGCATGTCAACACAATAACCTCTGGCTAATGCCCACTTCCGACTACAATGCCAGCAAGCCAGCTTCGTCGATACTTTTGACATTATTGCTCGTAAACAATAGATCGCGTTTTAAGTAACACTAAATGCTTATTGCCGTAGTTTAATATGTTTGGGCTTAATTCATTTATTTCTATGTATCATTCGAGGTGGTCATCCTGTAGCGCCCACAGTACACAATGCTGTAACGGTTGAGAAATAACCTTGACAACGAATTCAAAACTGAGCCTAGATTTGGAATTTTTAAATGCTTTGTGGCACTCTCTCCTCGTGAGTCGTGATGCTCTTTAAGTTACTTTGTTTTGAGGTTTATCCTCTTCCTTGCCTATTTTGAAGGGGCATTATGTGGCGCTCATTTAAACCAAGGTTTTAATTCATGATAACTATAACTTGTGATCAATACTCAACTTGCTTATTTTGGAGCGGCATTCTTCCTCCAAATGAGTAATTTATATATTATGATATCATTTCCCGGCTGGTTGAGAATAAGGTCAAATTTTCTGAAAGAACATTTCAATTTTCTTGAATATCCTTGCCAGAATGTGCATGGCCATCTCGAGAATAGTGAATCAGCTGTAACAATATGAGTTTAATTAAGGCATCTTCAACTATACACAATGTGGCACTGGCGAGGATTAGCTAGTGGTCCAGAATGAATTCTTTGGCTTTTCTGTATTTATGATAACGCTGTTCAATTATTGACAGCCAAAGGAGTACTAACCATTGCTGGAATATTTAGGACATCCATTGGCATTTTAATTTATGATGTGGATGAATTCAATATTTGCTGGACACCGAGAGGAAGTGACGACGTATATTGAGGTCAGATTGAACCAATGAAGCATCCTACTAGCAACGACAATCACGGTACCATCCAACAATGAATTGGATAAGGTTTTCAACGGCGGTTACTTAGGAATAATCGCATTGTCATTACCGGGACTAGGCCTCCTGAACCAAAATTTATACCTCAAAAATTGGTGGTCACCGTACATATTGTCGTATAATGCGGGAAGTTGCTTACTCAGGGGACAAAATCGCAGTCTCTCCACTGGGCAACGAAAATCTAACTCACGAAGCTATTTGTCTTGCTCAAAGATCCGATTCAATACGTGAATTCGTTATAAGAGTGTGGAAACCTTCCGAAATGTGCCATTTTGATCTCTGCGAAACCAATCGCGGTATTCGGTAAATGCAAAGAAATTATATTGATAAATTCCTCCAGGTAGCCACCTCCCGATTGGTCCAGAGGTTTAGGATCTCACGCTCTCAAAATCACTACCCATTTGAGTACCGTGATGGCCCGGGTTCGAATCCCGGATCGGGAATTCATAAGTACAATGATGGGAATCTAAAATTTTGCACTTTTTAGTAGCAGACTGATGTGTGAGGCCAAATATAAATGTAAGTGAAATTTTCAGTCGGCTATCTGAATCGGTATGGTGCTTAATGGTTAACTCTTCATTTGGAACTGCAGTTGAAGCAAAAGATCATCGACTGCTACTGAGTTCCAATCAAACACACATCGTAGTTTTTTCGACACAGAGAGTGAAATCACGGATTGTTAAGTGTCAATTCCTCATGCAAATCTGGGAGAAATCGACGAACATTACAACGCGACAAACGGAAACGCCGGGCTTATATAAACCTCGATCACATACTCATTATAAACTTAATACATAGCCCAACGCTCGACATAATCCCGATTGGTCCAGAGGTTTAGGATCTCACGCTCTCAAAATCACTACCCATTTGAGTACCGTGATGGCCCGGGTTCGAATCCCGGATCGGGAAAAACGTTTGTCGGGGGCTACAGAAAATCTTGTCTTTTGGATTATCGAATGGGTGTTGTGTGTCGAATCAAGTTGCTCAGTGTCTGAATTTTGCTGAAATTCTCAGTTTGATGAGCTGGTCCATATCGTCTTTCACCATCCATCTTTACGCGAAGAGGAGGACCTGAGATTCCTGTCAGTCCACCGCTTGATTGATGGTAAACCCAATTTTGTAACTATGAGATAAATCATCACTAGAAATCTCTCGCTTTCTCATAGAATACGGATCTGAAAGATTTGGCTGTCATATCCAGGTCTGTCGGTACTGACAACTTTGTTGACCCTTATTACAAAAATACAGTAGTGCAGAAATTGCTTTGAAGATTGCAGGTCTCCGGTGTCTTGTGCATATATAATTTTCATTGTTTGTCTTCATCTGGTCGCCGGGCATTTAGCAATTTACAGTCCGAGTTTATATTCATTCTACAAAACCAATTAATAAAATAACAGATTTATACACTAGCCATTCCAATATGCATGATATTACAAAAAATAGGGTACAACGTTCCACGTCCAATCTACGAGTAAGTCCCACTGGATGAATACGGAGGGGAGAGGAAAAATGGTATGTGGATTCCCTGTACAGTGGGTACCAAAAACGGAATACGGAGAAACATGGTAGGGGAGTTGGGAGTGATACAGTTCGTAAATAGGAAGTCCGACTATCCATCGCAAATTGTCGTCTATAACACCCGACAGAGGAGTGTCGTACCATCTCACAACATTCGCAACTCGACGTTTCCTGACTCACCGCATGGTGTCCATACTATTACTATCATTATCAAATCGACCGCGATGATGACTACTTTCTTCTCCTGTATCGTACTCGGCAGATCGTTTACGATGTAGAAGCCGTTGTACATCATCTGGGTTTTGTTGCAACTGCTGTTGTTGGAACTGATGACGGGCGAGAAAGATAGGTTCATACTCCTGAATTTCAGAGAATACAGCAACCGTGAAAAAGAGAGTATTAGAAGTTAGACCGCTACTTCAATGGAAGGAATAGTTCTAAACATTCGAATCGGAGAAAAGAAGAGGAGAAATTTGATGGGTCGAAGAATATTTCAATTCTTACCTTCAGCTGGACTTTGAATCCGTCGTTTGGGTTCATACAAAATCTCTTGTTCTGAACATAAACGAAGGAGGTCTGAAAATCCCAACCGCAATGCTCCATAACATAGGCAATCATAAATGTAGGACTCCTGCTGATACCGTCCATACAGAAGACCAAAACTTTTCCACCGTTCTGAACTGCTTCATCAATAAACTTTTTACTCTGAGGAAATAAAGATATGACGTTTTGAGTTATATTGTCGGTAACGACTAATTCATTATAGATAAATTTATCCGGAAATGCCTTCTTAATCAGTCTTTCAGCTGCCGAACGTATCAAAACAAGATGTGTGATTCCGGTGGATTGAAGAAGTTGGAGGTTCTTGGAGGCGGAGTATGGGCCGAGATATATATTTGGAAGGATTTCTTGCATGTCTCGGCGCATTTCATACTTCCAATCTAGAGGGTCGACTACAGTAGGGTGTGACGGAAAAGGTACGATGGGTGTTGAATTGGAAATTCCCGGTGAAGTCGGCTGGTTGGAGATGTCGAAATTGTTTGGTTGATTCGCCATCATGATTGAAGAGGACGAATGATGGATTCGAACAGGATTATCAGGATGTGCAGGGACGGTGAGTGTGGGTAAGAGTGAATGGAGAATGCGAGTGTATTTTCTGAATTGAATGACTGATGTCGAAAGAGAGTGATGTCTTTGTCTGTGTAACTTGGAGGCAACAGTCAATTTACCGCCGGAAGTGGATGACTTTCAGAGACGCCTTTCCGAGAGAATTACTCGCACACAGTCTCGCTTGATGGCATCGCTCAGCAAGATTTATTAGCACTGTTGTCCATTTATCATGTCAGCACTACGTTACATGCAATGCATTTCAACTCTAACAAGCTATTTGGTCTCTGAGCAGTCATTGACGGATGTGGCTTGCTCTCCTTGTCTGTTGGGATCTATTTTGTTTGAACATCTGAGCATCGCTTAAGTCATGTATTGGATACTGAAGTATAGTGAATACAAGCATAAAGCAGAATGATATCAACATGAATAAAATAAATGACCTCTTTTCCCAACTTCAATATTCCTGGTTTTTTCGTCAGATGTTGTAAACGCTAGGTCCCTTCCTGTCCGCCGTGTCAGGCCTCACGTCCTAAGGCACACCTATTACCTTATACCTCAACAATTCGTTCATTTCCCCAACGTCTTCCATTTTTAACGTATCCATATTCTTCTGCCTGAGTCGCATCCTCCGTAATTGTAAAGTATGGACGCCTCAGCTGCTTTACAGTCCTTCAATGTCGAAAACAATATCAAAACCTTGTCGGCCGAAGATTCCGATAAACTGTACAAGTACGATCAGCAAGAACAAACTCAGATATTAAATGAGAGGCCCTGGACAAAAGAGTAAGATTCCATCCTGCTGTTTAGTCCTCATTGTTGTGTGATCGGTATAAATTTCGGGGTCTGGCTGTCGAGGCTGCGTTCATCGAGTACTTTAGTTTTAAATATGATTCCGGCGACTTCAATAGCGCTGAAGACAGTTTTTTCAACACTCGAAAAAGCTAATGTATCACATTTGTTTCTAGTCCTCATTACTTTAAACATGTCAAAATTTCTGCTGTAGCCTTGATTAAAATGGTGAGTTGTACACGACATTTGCTCGTAATCAGTAGGATTCAATTTACTTAATTACCACACTCGCTTGCGGTAATCTCATACTGTAGGTCACACATGCAAGATCTGGAGGAGCAATTGAAGTCATGGGCCTCATGCAGGGTAAAATACAAGGCGATACAATGATTGTGATGGATGCCTTTGCTCTACCTGTTGAAGGAACGGAAACAAGAGTGAACGCACATCAAGAAGCTTATGAATACATGGTTCAGTTCCAAGAAACGATCAAGAAGGTCTGTATCTATCATGCAAGTTTGACATCGTAGAAGGCATAATGAAACCAACCTGTACGAAATGCTCTTATGTTCAGACACATCGTCCCGAGAACGCTATAGGATGGTATCACTCACATCCTGGATACGGCTGCTGGCTGTCTGGAATCGATGTCACTACCCAGATGACAAATCAGCAATACCAGGAACCGTTTTTGGCCGTTGTCGTACGTGATCCTTCTCCTGTTTCCCTTACTTTATTATTGTGCTCTAACCCATTGGATATCGAAAATCCTACTGATTGATTCTCAACAGATTGATCCTAATCGTACCATATCAGCTGGAAAAGTTGAAATTGGCGCCTTTAGAACATACCCGAAAGATTACACTCCTCCTGATGCCCCCGAGTCCGAGTACCAGTCTATCCCGCTATCAAAAATTGAAGATTTTGGAGTCCATGCGAAACGATATTATCAACTTGATGTCTCGATATTCAAATCCAATCTGGATACAAAAATAATTGAGCTCCTGTGGAATAAGTACTGGGTTGAAACTCTAGGCGGAAGTTTATTGAGCGCGGTAAGATTTCCACCTTATGAGAAAGTCAGCGTAAATCATCCTGCTGGTTACTGACGAGATGCCAATGTTATAGAACTACGAATATACAACAAACGCTATTCTTGATCTTGCGGAAAAATTAGATAGAGCAGAAACTCCTATCTCTCAAGCCCGATATTCATTCTCCACGTATGGTGACAAAGACAAAGAAAAGAAAAAAGAAGATAACCCATTGACGAAAGCTGAGCGTGATAGGTCCGTCATTTATTTCATCGTCTATTACAACGTTTCTTTATCAAATTTAATTTTCTGCTGACAAACCTGCCTTCAACTCCTTTCTCTTTGGTCCTCACTTTTCCTATTCGTACTTCTTGTGTTCGTATTGGATATTGGAAATGACTAGTAAAAAAGTTGCAATGGAAACGTCAAACGGTCTTGTTTCACAAATCCTCAAAAATTACGTTTTCAATTCTACTGCTTAATTGCCCTTACGGTTCTACTTCCTGCTGCCATAATAACAATATAGTGTGACCTGGGCCAAGGGTATAACATGTACATAATGTTTGAGAATAATGCAGGAGTGGGGCGACGATGAGAAATGGAAATGACGAGAAACAGAATAAAAGCTGAAACAAATCAGATTAGATCAATGACTGTAAGGGCATTTATTGTGCTCTCTTTCGCAAACTTATTTTTGCATATTATAGTAGTGCGAAACACTTGCTCTTAACCTACATCTATGGGAAATATGCTTCCATTGCGATAATTTAAATCCTCAAATATTCAATAGATACGCAGAAATTGGTGATTTGTGTCATCTACAAACTACCATTACATTAGCACTCTAACCTAATTCCTATGTTATACCTGCCTACATACGCTCAATATTCCCAATCGCCAAATCTACTGACTTACTTCCTTTGATTCCGTATATTCCTGAACTCTTCTTTCCCATGTATCAATGGCCCCTTGCCATATTCCATTGACATCATTTTCTTTCAAAAACTGAACCACCTCTCTACCGGCTTGTTCTTCACCTGTGACAATCAACGCCCAACCGAGGTTCAATCCAACTCGGAATCCGTCTCTTTTTAAATCAAATTCTTGGAACAAATCAATCACTGTATTTGGTGAAGACAAGTCAAACAAAATATACGACGACATATTCGCCAGTAACGAGTGGATAGTCGGTCGCGGAGACACGGCTCTAAACGTAGACGATGATGGAAACTCATTTGGAATTGATTTAAGAATGTCTTTGAATTCATGAATTTTAGATTCTGGTATTGCTAAATTCGATGAAACATTCAACAATGATTCATGAAGTAACATTAACCTAGGTAGATAGGGGTCCTGTCGATCCTGCCCATTTTGAACTTTAACTGCCCGATTGATCACATCTTTTAATACATTATTCCACAATTTGTCAGAACCTATCAGCAAGTTTAAGGTAAATACACAATTGACGTTTGTTCTTAATGCCTCATTGAGGGGCGTTAGATAGGTTTCTCGATCGTGTCCGGTAACTTTTAACAACCAACTTTGCAGAGCTAACGAGGGGGTAAATTCGGGGTGCGCATTAGAATGGAGTGCAATCGATTGTAAACTCGAAGATGAGTTTGAAGAGTAATAATACATCAGAGAAGTTAAAAGAGGCGAAGGAAGGTGAGTGGGGTGCTTAGTGATTAATGAGGAAGCGTACGATTGCAGAATCGGTTGATCGCTGAATCCCTGGGATAGCGATTGAACGAGAGAAATGTAGAGTGGGTCGGGGGTATCCAACGACAATGATTCTGAAAGTAGAGTAGGCAGAATGGAAGTGAAATAGTGTTTTCGGTTGATTAACATTGATTGCGGTTTGTTGTTTTGATCTGCAGAGACATTTTTGGTGGACAGCTGTGGTGGCAGCGGAAATTTTAAGTGCGTTGGGGGTGTGGGTTCCGATGAATCTATTCTAATGAGCTCTGTTCCGCCGGGAATATTAAACGATGGTACTGAGGTTGATGGATTCGCAAGACTCAAAAGACAATTTGAAAGCCACGGCGGAGGAGAAAGATGCGAGTGAAAATACTCTGAAGACGATAAAGATGTTTTAGGAGGAACAGACGATGTTGATGCAAAACGTCGAGACAAATGTACCAATGTCCGCGAGAATATCGACATCGTTTTAGTCTTTTCTGTGGGTATGAGGGCAAACCTGGGACGGGCTTGGGACGAGCGTCGGAACAAATTTTTAGCAACCGCTTACACAATAACAAAAATTATAAATACATATATTACATTATTTTCTTAATATTTGCATAAATTTAGTACAAGTGACCCTGGCTTATTGTCTTTCCGGGCGATCTATGATTCATTAAGTTACCTCGTCGACTGACTATCTTCACTTTCGCGCCCAATTTCTCTATTCGTTTCTGACGAAGAGGGAATCCCCGAGGCGTTTTTGAAGCTATCCCCAATGATTAATCCATCATTAGCATTGCTGTGACGTTTTCTTTGACGTTTCAAGGAGCCCGTAGAATGGTCATATGTGAAACGTAGCGACACGTTTCGAGAGAGTGATTTGTCCTTTTTATTGTCGATTAGGTTTGACTTAAACCTTGAGACCACCGAATCCAGTTTCGTTCGCAAATCTGAAGACACCTCGTATGAATCATTCGCCTTCTCGCTAAGCACGACTCCTTCCTTAGGCGACCGAACAGGGGAGGGAGGGGCGGTGGTCTGAGTGGCATCATCAACGGCATCTACTTGAAACCGGGAGTTTTTAGGGTATTCAGATTGTAATGTGGGTTCAGATGGCTCAGTTGGGGAAAACGTTGAATTGAGTGTATTCTCTGAGATTGCAGCTATTGTCGTCAAATCAGCGATAAAACAAGCGTTCGGGAACGCTCCAAATTGACCAGTAGATAAACTTTGCCTGTCACGAATAATTGGTTAAACTAGGCAGAAATCACTTGAATATTGAATACGAAGAACTGATAAATATACACACCCATGACACCATCCGTCAGCATGTTCCGCATGGATGACGACCATGTCACCGACTTGGAGATCTAATTCATCTGGTAACTGCGCTATGTATCCATGCAATACCTTCCTCGCTTCTAATGACGAATGACGACCAGGATCGTAAACCACGAATGAAAGTATACTGGCATTATCTTGGCTGAAAGCTGAACGAACAGTCAACTGGTTCTCTTCCAATTCTAAATCGAAATTTTCATTCTCAGGGTCATCATAGTCGGCAAATTCGGATTTCATAGCTTCTAGTTTCCTGGCTTTCTTTAATCGATCACGACGCCAGAAGAAGATGATGAACACTATTGTGGCGACTACAACAACTGAACCACACACTGTCAAAGCAACCGCCCATGGTGGAACGGCGGCTTCGGAAGAGGTCGCAACTATGTTACACTGGAGTTTGTTGCAATTGTTGCGGCAAGCTAGAAGAAAATTATACTTAATAATATAGACGAGAGCTGAATCGTTTGAACATCACTTTACCGGTTCCATCAGTATTCCACCCACAACGAGACGCCTCTGACGAATTCATAAGTTTAGAAGAGTCGATGCAAGTGGACGCGTCCTTCACAAACGCTAGTGAATCCTTTGATTTCGAAGATTCGACGAGAACAAGGGAGTCGGAGCGAACTCTAGGGTCTATGGTGGAACACGTTCGAAGATCGTTTAAGGAGGAAGAGATGGACTTTAACACGGGTTAGAAACGGGTCTGTTCAAGGCAGCCACACTGGAGAAAATATTCATGTACCTCATAATACTCGTTCATAAGAGATTGACATATATTCATTGGTTGTACTCCACACTCTTTTGCGCCCGAGTTAATGACGGATATACAGGCATAAGTTAGGTACCACCGGGGTGGAGCCTTCTCTAGCGAGCAACCTATTTTTGTCAACGTCCAGTGATTAGAAGCACTGTTCAAGATTAACAACACTATATGACAGTATAGCTACCCCATCTCCCTTCTAATATACTATTTTTCTGCTGAATTAGATTCGATTCAAATATAATTTTGTCGGCCTCTGCTGTTGAACTGACAAATGTCTGGGGTGACGGAGGGGATTGCCGAGAGTATTGAAATATATGTTCCTGCAGTATAGATGTCAGATTTCTGGGTAAGACAGCCCCAGGAAATCCTGCAAAAATGGACAAAGAACGT
The DNA here is from genome assembly GCA_025602915.1 of Paraphysoderma sedebokerense. Lineage (NCBI taxonomy): Eukaryota > Fungi > Blastocladiomycota > Physodermatomycetes > Physodermatales > Physodermataceae > Paraphysoderma > Paraphysoderma sedebokerense. The sequence continues at coordinate 60,323 of JAHLJZ010000031.1, read as the reverse complement.
AGAGTTAGGGTTTCGGCGTTGAGATGGCATCGAAGGGACTTTCAACAAGGGACGCTTGCCTGGACAGTATTGAGAATCAGAGAAAGAAAAGCATGTCAACTGGTTTTCGGGAGTTAGCTGCTGGATAGAGACATGAAAGAATGACAACAAGAGCAGCAGGAAAAGAGAGAGTTCCATATTTCGGTGGAAAAGTGAAGAATTGACTCTCGACCCTCTTGAAGCAAAATTTTAGACGACCGGCCGGATAATTAAATTTAATCACGTGATCAGGGAACAATCGTGCTCTATGTTTGGTCCTGGATTGACTTATTCTATCGGATACATAGAGTCATTTTATTGGGGACATATATATGTAGAAGCATAGATAACAATTGCTTTCCTTCTGCTTGAGCCGATGGTTTTAGTAAATATATCGAAAGGTGAAATCACTCAAGAGTCAAGAGCCCAGCGGGGACTTCCAGAAGCGGCAATGCGCAAGAATAATACGGAAACGGGCTGAGGCAATTTTCGACGGAATCCCAGAATAATGCAAACAGCTGAACACCAAGAAAATAGTAAATACGACGATTCCGGTTACAACACATTTTCGGAACCGCTTCCGATAGGAAAATGTCATGCCTTTAGAATGGCCGCACTGACTGTTCTCTCTTTAAGTATCCTTTGTATCTGGATCTCGGTCTTCTCGTGCCTTGTCACTACCTCCTTAGCCAAATCAGAGTGTTTCCATCTAAGCAATAGCCAAGTCTGTCCCGGTACGCATATTTTTATGTTACTGTTAAAATATTCTCGGGAAAGCCAATATTAACGAATACATGAATTCTTGAATTTTGTACAGGTGTAAGAACAGCAGTCAGTTCCCGGCTCGGCTTATTTATCAACGAACAAGTCATAAAGCGTGAATTAAATCACTCCCAAATACATCTGATCAATAGCACTTTTCAGTTTGATAGACGGATTGTGAGTTTATGTCTTTTTGGTGTAATTCAGGTTTCGCTCGAGTCTGACTCGGTTTAATAGACGAACCTCGTTCAGGGCAACGCCACAAAGTTAGTTCAACAAATCCACGGCTGTACTGCAAAATCATCTATTTCTATCCCACTTCCGTTACTTTGTGTCTGGTATATCAATTGGAGCTCTCAATATTGTGATAGTGAAAACGTTAGTTTGTGCTCGAGCGCTTTGAATACGGTATGTCTTCTCGCCGAACCCGTCGGTAATCATACCCTAATGGGCAATGTTTAGTACATAGCATCAATCAAATCAGCAACGTCAACGCCTTGCTTGAGCAGCAGGCCCTATCCTTGGCAAAATCATTTAAAGGTTGATTTGGCAAACAGGCGGTCGTGTTACCCTTCCCCCCAACCGACAATAGAGCGTCCTATCCTTCAGAACTTTTATTCCTCAAATATTACGAACGATTCAGCTTTAGCAGACGAAGAGATTTCAAAACCACAACACTCAACGAGTGACGCATCGTCTGATGTTACTGTTCCTATAGTCGTTTCAGGAATAACATTGGTACTTGTCGTCACATTCTGCTTTCTTTGCATTAAAAAGCTACAAGTCAGAAGAAGCAAAAACAACACAAGAAAAATGGCGAAATCCATCGATTCCGGAATTGCATTGGATGAATTTTACCATCCTTCCATGAGAAGCGCAGCCGACGCGGAAGGTGGTAGAAGGCCCAGACCCCACTCAGTTTCTTCCACAATCGGATCCATTTACTTTCAACAGCCAAATACTCATACTGCTGAAAATTCACGCACATCTCGCTACTTTGACTCCTCTATCGATAATCAATCTCCCGCGTCGCAGTACACTAGACCTTTGTCCCAAATAACCACAAGATTGCCGAACCACTCACCCTATGGCGACGTGCTTCCTATCGCCCCCGATGATTTGCCGCTTGGTTGTATAATTCCAGATTTACAGCTGCAAAAAAGCGGCCCACTGTTACAGCCACCGTCACTGGATACCGATTATAACAAAACTTCAAAGTCTTCAAAGTCAGCTACCGCTCCTGATTCCTTGGCTCAGGGTTCGCTTCAACAGAAACAAAGGCAGCCTAAAAAGTATCCCAAATGTAACCCTCAAGTGACATCAACTAAAGGACAAACGACTCAACCTCAGAGGCAAGCAGTAATTCCCTTGGACACTTCCCTACTCTCACGTTCTCTTTCTCAGTCTGGAGCTAAAACTGGCACTGGGGTATCCCCCTCAAACTTTTTGAGAGATCCGCTTCTGGGATTACCGCCAGAATGGCTTCGCGAAATAGGGGTAGACCAAACCAATCTGGAAGCCAGAGGAATTAGCTTTTTGACGCCTAATAAAGAGAGTAACAGAAGGAAAAGTACGATTGAACGGTCTATGGCGGCATCGGCTGAGACTGCAATAATGATCAGGCCTTCAAAGTCACAGCCGAATCTACTAGTAGATCCACAATTGAATGAGTCTGGAAATTCAACCCGGGAGCATGATACTCAACAGAGTCGAGAAAACCACCCACCAAGAACATCTTCAACTCAGAAATTTAAACCACAAGTACCGATGTCACCGCCGTATCGAATGTCGGAACCAATTGTGCCTTTATCAAACAGTACAGACTCATCCCGGATACCAACCGAAAACTCGACGCTTAATCAATACTCATCGAAAGCGAGCCCTAAATCAATGATTCCTATGTCACAACCATTTCAAATGGCGGCTCAAGATTTTGCTATGGTTGGGTCGAAAACGTCAAAGAGACAAAGTAAAACATTATCAAATTCACATGCGCAGATTGTAGGTCCTTCGGCTGCCGTGTCATCTGTCACTGAAGTGACGCCACCGGACCTAAATTCACGAAATCCACGAAATTCCATGATGTCGATCTGTTCTCCTTATGTCCTACCTACGCAAGATTCACCGTCTCATTTGTATGATTCTTCACCAGAGTCAGCATCACACCAGTCCGAGAATGTCGACACCATATCACTATACCAATATCCGGAGTCTTACGAAAGCAGTTTGTATGAGGGTACAATAGCAATAGAGGACGACGAAGGATTGTCACTTAAATAGAGAATGCAAGAGACTTGAGCGGCTGGATAAGGGAGTTACTTCTGGACTGTCGGCTATAATGGCAGAACATGAGCACTGAAAAGCCAAAAGGAATGGTAATGGATGCGACCTGGCGTTGCTGAAATTCTAGAATCTCTAAAATGCTGCATAAGAATATAATCAATTTATACTCTGTACTGTATTTATTCATATATCATTGCTGTAATTAAAATTACTTTTGGCGGTTTATGCCCAAACTCAAAGTGTTCTGGCTGTAACGCGTTTGCCAACTGTAAGCCTGCAAAAACTATTCAACAGAATCCTTACGAACACCATCGTTCTTAATTTACCCGTCCTCCTGCTGCACTAAAATATCATATTTTCTCAAATGCCGCACTTATTCTCTAATCAAACGGCTTGGTTCTCTCCATCAGTGTCAGAGGAACATGTGGAACTATGGCGTAAGTTTTCCTTCCCTCGGTCTCAGTTACAATTCATCAATCAAAGAGTCGATGAATAATATAGCAAACATTTCCAAATCGAACCTTTATTGATGGACTCTCTGATTTTTGCTTAATTATCTTGTCTTTACAATATAACTTATCACAGTGAAATACGGTGGCGCACTTTCCAACGATCATAAGGACAAAACGATTCGGTATTTCTTCAGTGCCGACTTCGATGATGACGTGACTTTAGAGTGTGTATCGGAATTGCTCCCTCTTTCATGATTATGCAGCGATTACTATTGTGTTATTGCTGTGTTATTACCGGCTCTACAGCAAGGCAACTCATGATCGATGAATTAACTCTGCTTTCGCTTGTTAAGGTTAATCAAGAACGAAACTGTTCTATTTAGACCTGAATGGATTGAAGATTGTATTCGTAGAAATCAGAAGGTATCTCTGAAAGATTACTTCTTGTATCGACACATCACAGAAGTCGAAGGTAACGTTGAAAAAGGTGCGTGAAAGAATCGACGACCTTGACAGCTATCCAAAGCTGATATGTACATTACATATGTCACTTAGAACTCTCTATTACAAAACATCACTCTTCTAAATCGTCTCCCCGATCCCAAACCTCGCCTAGGCGGCAACAAGCGTCTCCAAAACTTCCTAAACTCACCAAGGACTTAAAATCGCAATTACTTTCCGCCAAACAGAAAACCCAAGAGTTAGAACGCAGAAAATCAAATTCTAGGCCTTCTGCTCGAATAAGTCTAAAAAAGAGAACTCGATCCGCATCATCTGGACCGTCTTATCCGGCATCTTCGCTCGTTTCTCCTTCTCGGCAGGCTAAACATCTTCGGTCGCCGAAGTCAGATTCACCAAGACGAAAGCAAATACATACATCACCGGCATTGCTGTCTTCCGATCATGGCTATGAATTTCGTCATGATAATTATGTGCGCTCACCTGCTGGGTCTTCGTCTGGTGTCCGACGCGATTTGGAAGAACTAGGCAAAATATATGGAGGTAAACGGATCGGAGATCTAAATGTGTTAAAAGAACTGATAGGCGGGGAATGGAGTCGTGCGTTTGACGATGTTGCTGATTTCGTAGCACTCGAGTGAGGTAATGCAATGTAAATTATTCGCTACTTGAGTTCTCGTACGCCTATCTGATGGTCGTGGACTGAAGGTATTCAGAAGTCGTAGCCAGGAGCTAAATCTGTATATAATTTAGGGGCTGCCAGAATCTCACTTACTATCTGTGTCATGTTCTGCAACAGTAGTGCAGCCTGCGGCAACAACTGTACCTAGTTCATTATTTATGGAAAGAGGGAGACCCACATGAAATTCGAATCCAAGCTTAACAAGAAACAACCGTATATATTTCTAACTCGTGTAACTCATACATTTGAAATGTATTTATGTTAATTGATTATAATAAATTATCAACCACACTCAATGAAAGCCGAGTTAGCCGACCTCCCTTCCCTGAATGTAGCCACGTGGCCCGTCCTCCGGCCTCCCTGCCCATCTTGACAACCAGGAAAAATCCAACGACTTTCGATATAGGCCATCTCTTTAACTCAATCCGGTATATCTATAATTACCCAAAGTAGAGTCGCCAACTATGGTTAGTATGATTTTACGATATTTACATTTTTTTCCGCTGATTGAAGAAGTCGGATGGATGGATGGATAATTTTTGCTGGATCAATGGATGTGGTTGTCTAGTCGTGGACATATTGGGTTGTGTGACGACTTGACGACGAAACAAAGAACGGTAGTAGAAGCAAAGTCTGCTGAAATGCCCGTTATGAATGTCGTATGGAGGATCTGCTGGTTTAGTTTTTTTGTTGTGTTCGGTTTACGACGACATGGCGATTTTTCGTTCGAGTTCACAATTTTATCGATACTGCGATCAATTCCGTCATTACGACAATACTTCGAATGATGTTGCTTGTCATTCGGTTTTATATCAATCTGGAATTGTGGAAAACGGCAATATTACATTTGATAGAGAGTCGAAGTTGAAATAGTCGATTGCGATTATGAAGGATTTGCTGTTATTGTGCCAAGTTTTTTTTTGAGAAGTTGCGATCAAGGATCTAACTGTCCTTCCTTTTTCTTTTCTCTCTTTCTTACTCAATCATACCAAATTTAATTGGTTTTTTTTCGAAATGCAATCAAATTAATTTAAACCAATCAATAACGAAACGAAACAAAAAATAACAGTCTTCCCAACAAAAGAAAGCAGCCAACCCCATGCGTGCCCTCAAACTTGAGAAGCTCTGTCTCAATGTTTGTGTTGGTGAATCCGGTGACAAACTTACCCGAGCTGCCAAAGTTTTGGAACAACTTACCGGACAGACCCCCGTCTACTCCAAAGCCCGCTATACCGTCCGTTCTTTCGGCATCCGTCGTAACGAAAAGATCGCTGTTCACTGTACCGTCCGTGGACCCAAAGCTGCTGAAATTTTGGAACGAGGATTAAAAGTTAAGGAATACGAATTGAGAGCTGCCAACTTCTCCGCCACCGGTAACTTCGGTTTCGGTATCCAAGAACATATCGATTTGGGTATTAAATACGATCCTTCCATTGGGTGAGTTGTCTGAATTTTTTCTCGTCTCTTGCAAATCTCCGATTCTATGTGCTCATCAACTTCCCTCCGCTGCTTGTGTTTTATGCGAACTTAATTGTCTTCAGTATTTACGGTATGGATTTCTACTGTGTTATGGGACGTACTGGTGGTATGCGTGTGTCTCGCCGCAGACGAACCAAGACCAAAATCGGTTGCCCGCACAGAATCACCAAGAACGAGACCATAGAATGGTTCAAGAAGACTGTATGTTTTCTTTTTTCACTGATGATTTAAATGAAAAATACCAGTGTGGCTAACATATTCAACTTTTGATTTAGTACGATGGTATCGTCATGAACAAGTAAACCATCCAAACTTGTAATGTAATCATAGTTCCACTTTGGGGGTTGTAGTGATAAAACAATAAATATCACCGGTTGTCCATTTCCAATGTTGCTCATGTTCAATATCTAAACTGATATAAGTTGGGGCTTCTGCTCTTGCCAGTTTAGTTGCAACACGTAAACACATGTCTGTGTCATGAATTGATGTTTCATTCAAGAACTCTAGCCTTGATGCAAATACACGACAATAACATGCGTTCCAATCCCATTCATAGCGTAGGCAATAGGTCAACTAATTCATATATTTATCCAATACAATTTACAACACTATATTATACTCTACTCGATCTTCTACGTTTCTACCAAGCCATAGCATCATTGCGCTGTTAGTGCAGTGAATTGTTAAACACAGGTGCAATGTTTGGGGTAAGTCGAAACGTAAAGTGGAGGCACGGCGGGTATCAAGAATGGTAATTGATGTGAGGACTGAGGAAAGATCGAGGAAAAGAAAGCAGAGACTATACCTTAGGAAGATCAAGAAGTTCTGTACAACGATTGCCACTCCAGGCCAAGCGTTCTGGTCTACTAATCCCTTTGCGATATATTTCAGCGATAAAATAGACTTAAAAATGGACAAAATTTTTGTCAGTTCTCATACACCAAGTTACGGTAGTTTGCGAAATTGGATCTGATCATCCACGGTAGGTGAAGCCGTAATGGTAAGGGAGGGACAGAATACGGTCAAGAAAGATGACATACAATAGCCCCACCAAGCGATCCAACAGCTATGGCTATTCCGATAAAAGCAAATAGCCTTGCTTTCCACGCAACTCCTGAGCCACCGTAATGAGAATACTCGTTCGCGGAGAGGAGTGACTTATCGACAGAATTTATCCTATTGCGATTATTACAAGCGGTAGTATCGACAGAGAGGTTTGTAAGAATATTATAAATGTAATGAATTGAATATGGAAGAGTTAGCCTACATGATTAAACCTAACGTAGACATAATTCCTGGCACGTAATCTTCGAACAGAATCGGCTCGGGCAAGTGCTTTGCATTGGCTACCACTATTGCGTCAATGAATATCCACCATCCTATTGAAAACTTGAATTCGTAAATTTGGATTGCGTGAGGAGAGGACAAATTGTAGAGAAGTTAGCAGAGTACGGAGATTAAGATCAGCGCAAGTAGAGGACTTACGAGTAATCCGGTGAAATATCCAATGATTTCTCTTTTATAGACGGCCACATCGGACCAGTTGAAGCACAGACAGTCCTTGTATAGCCAGGTAGAGCGGGACGACGGCATGTTTCTTCTGCGTTTGTATTGACGATATAGTCTGAGTGATGGGTTTAACTAGTCGAGGGAGGAACGGTCACGGCGTCGTGCTGTCCCACAAACAAAAACAGTTCCTCTTTCCATCATTCCATCAGTCACCAATTCCCTCCGTTCCTCTCCTGCCGCAATATATACCCAAACCGTCTCTCTTGTGTCGACTTAATATCCAGCATCAGTTAGACATCTCGACTCATGGATGATAGTACGTTGTTTCTCGGATTCTCCTGGTCAACCGTTCGCTCCTGTTATCTGCGCCAAAACTAACCCTTGCCTTTCGATCTAGTTTACGATAACTTTGAGGACGACCACATCTCGCAGGAGGACTGCTGGACAGTCATCTCTTCCTTCTTTGAGGAAAAGGGTCTCGTCCGACAGCAGTTGGATTCATTCGACGAGTTCATTCAGAATACGATGCAAGATCTGGTCGATGAAAACTCAACATTGACCATCCAGACGACTCAACAACATACCGGTGGAGAAGATGATGTGACAAGACGATATAATATAAAGTTCGGTCAGGTTTATTTAAGTAAGCCGACAATGACGGAAGCCGATGGTAGTTCGCAACCAATGTTTCCGCAGGAAGCTAGATTGAGGAATTTGACGTATGTAGTGGCTGATTTATAACCATCTCTCAATCCCTTGTAACACTATTACATGTATTTTCCCTCTGTACGATGTTGTTCTCACGTTTCCTTTTTCCTGATGGTTCTTTGATTGCATGCGTCCCCGTTCCAAATTAGTTACTCCGCTCCGCTGTTGATTGATATCAAAAAGGAAGTATTAAAAGCGGATCCAAATCACCCAGAAAACCAAGATGTAGATAGACCAGAAGATATGTACTTCGAAAAGGAGACAGGAGATGAAGATGAAGAGCCTAAGAGGATATTTATTGGGAGGGTCAGTGCAGTGATTACGCTAACGAAGTCATCCACAGTAACTAAACTGAATTTTGTCAAAAAAGGTTCCAATTATGTTACGATCGACATATTGTATTTTGAACGGTTTATCAGACGCCGATATGCATGATCTGGGAGAATGTCCCCACGATCAAGGTGGTTACTTTATCATCAACGGTTCTGAAAAAGTCATCATCGCTCAAGAACGTATGGCCGCCAATCATGTCTACGTCTTCTCGAAACCCGCACCGTCCCCTATAGCGTATACAGCCGAAATTCGGTCCACAGCAGAAAAAGGTTCAAAACATTCATCGGTCTTGTCTTTAAGAATGATGAGAGGTGGTGCGGAATCCAAATTTTCAAGCACTGGCCAAAGTTATATTCGAGCTCAGCTGCCATACATAAAACAAGATATTCCGATTGTGGTTGTGTTTCGTGCTTTGGGATTGGTTGCTGACAGGGATATTCTTGAGCGGATTTGTTATGACTTCGAAGACAATCAAATGTTAGAAATGTTGAAACCCTGTATTGAAGAAGCATTTGTCATCCAAGAGCGAGATGTGGCGTTAGATTTCATCGGTAAAAGAGGTACAACTGTTGGTGTATCTAAAGAAAAACGTATCCGATACGCCCAAGAAATTCTTCAGCGCGAGCTTCTTCCACATATCGGTACGAATTATGGCTGCGAAACTCGAAAATCATATTTCTTTGGGTACATGGTTCATCGACTGCTGTTGGCTGCTTTGGGTCGGCGGGAGCTCGACGATCGTGATCATTACGGGAAGAAACGATTGGATTTGGCCGGTCCGTTGATGGCGGGTCTATTTAGAATGTTGTTTAGAAAGCTCGTGAAAGATGTCGGAAAATATCTACAGAAATGTATCGACTCTAATAGGGAGTTCAATCTATCCCTAGCAGTTAAAAGTCACACTATTACGAATGGATTGAAGTACAGTTTGGCTACCGGTAACTGGGGTGACCAGAAAAAGTTCATGCAAACTAGAGCTGGTGTGTCGCAGGTGTTGAATCGGTAAGTTGTTCCGTTGAGACAAGCCTCTGACAAGAGCCGTCGTTTAATCTTCTCTGTGATCAGATATACATTTGCATCGACATTATCTCATTTACGTCGTTTGAACACCCCGATCGGTCGTGAAGGAAAACTTGCCAAACCGCGTCAGCTTCACAATACTCATTGGGGTATGGTTTGCCCAGCCGAAGTACCCGAAGGTCAAGCTTGTGGTCTCGTCAAAAATCTTGCACTTATGGCATACATTTCTGTCGGTTCACAATCTGATCCTATCATCGATTTCTTGGAAGAATGGACCACCGAAAATCTAGAGGAAGTCGGTCCTCAGTTCCTCAAGAATTCCACGAAAATTTTTGTTAATGGCGTGTGGGTCGGAATCCATCGAGATCCGGACGAATTAGTCGATACTCTTCGAAATCTTCGCCGTCAAATGGATATTAACTTTGAAGTGTCAATTGTTCGAGATATCCGAGAAAAAGAACTCAGATTATTCACCGACGCAGGACGAATCTGTCGACCGTTGTTTATTGTGTCCAAAGAACAACAGTTAGTGTGCAAGAAGTCACATGTGCAACAGATACAAACACGAGAAATTGGATGGCACAGTTTGGTTAGTCAAAGTGTTGTTGAATTCTTGGACACCGAAGAAGAGGAAACGGCTATGATTTGTATGTCACCGCAAGATTTATTCGACGAGTATCCGGAAGTGACAGATAGGTCGCAGCGGTTGAGAGGACGAAGGGCGAAAGAAATTTGTAACAACTGGACACATTGTGAAATTCATCCAAGTATGATTTTGGGCATTTGCGCGAGCATTATTCCGTTTCCGGATCACAATCAGGTACGCTACTCTGCCATTATCTTCTGTATGTGAGTTCTCCCCCGCGAGTGTCCTTGACTGACAAATTCATTCTGTATTTAGTCGCCCCGTAACACATACCAATCTGCTATGGGTAAACAAGCTATGGGTATTTATCTCACCAACTTCCAAGTCCGTATGGACACCCTCGCCAATATCCTTTACTATCCTCAAAAACCTCTCGTGACCACTCGAGCGATGGAATACCTATCATTCAGAGAACTTCCAGCTGGTCAAAATGCAATTGTTGCAATCGCTTGTTATAGCGGTTACAACCAAGAAGATTCTATCATTATGAACCAGTCGTCCATTGACCGTGGATTATTCAGGTCAATGTACTACCGGTCATATGTAGATGAAGAGAAGAAAGTGGGGTTAACGCAAGTTGAGGAGTTTGAAAAGCCATCGAGGGAGACGACACTACGGCTTCGCCACGGTACTTATGAAAAGATTGATGAAGATGGTTTTATTGCACCGGGTTCGAGAGTGAGTGGAGACGATATTATCATTGGAAAGACGGCGCCACTGCCGGAGGGCAGTAATGAATTGGGTACTAGAACGACACAGACAAAGAGAGATGTATCAACACCATTGAAGAGCACAGAAACTGGTATTGTTGATCAGGTTATGGTTACGACGAACGCTGATGGATTCAAATTCGTGAAAGTTAGAGTCAGGAGTACGAGAGTGCCGCAAATGGGTGGTATGTATTGGATTTCTTCTTTCCAATTCTTTACTTTTTAAACTGATTATGTATTATTAGACAAATTTGCCTCTCGGCACGGTCAGAAGGGTACTGTCGGTATGACGTATCGACAAGAAGACATGCCTTTCACCTCAGAAGGCATCACTCCCGACTTAATCATCAATCCTCACGCTATTCCATCTCGTATGACAATCGGGCATTTAGTCGAGTGTCTGCTCGGCAAAGTCTCCACTCTAACAGGAGACGAAGGTGATGCCACTCCGTTTACGGATGTCACGGTCGAAGCTATTTCCCAAGCTCTCCGTGACTGCGGATACCAAAGTCGTGGTTTCGAAGTAATGTACAACGGTCATACAGGACGCAAGTTAAATGCACAAATCTACTTAGGCCCAACTTATTACCAGAGATTGAAGCATATGGTGGATGATAAGATTCATAGCAGAGCAAGAGGTCCGTTACAGATTTTAACGAGGCAACCGGTCGAGGGTAGAAGTAGAGATGGTGGCTTACGTTTCGGAGAAATGGAAAGAGATTGTATGATTTCTCATGGCGCGGCTCAGTTTATGAAGGTAAATATCTCTCGAGCTCATCTTACTTGATATCTCTGCATATTATGATCGTTATCACTGAACCGATGTCTAACCTCGTTTTGCGTGATAGGATCGTCTGTACGACAATTCCGACGCATACCGAGTACATGTTTGCGATTTGTGTGGTCTCTTTGCGATCGCTAACCTCAAGAAGAACATGTACGAGTGTAGAGGATGTAAAAACAAAACACAGGTGAGTTCCTTTTCGCTAGAACTTGTCGATAGATTCGGATTCTTTAACTGACCAATATTGCGCAGATTTCACAAATTCATATCCCGTACGCTTGTAAACTGTTATTCCAAGAATTGATGGCAATGAATATTGCTCCGAGGTTAATGGTTGGTTAGTCAGAGGGGATAAAAACCACTGAATTCGCAACAATAAAAATCATAATTAAATGTTTATGGTTTTGGAAAAATCATTTTGTATAATGAACTGTAAACTTATTAAAATTGAAGATACAAAAAAGTCAAAATAGCGAAATAGTGAACTCTGTGTACTACACCACCTGATCTGGAGTTTACGCTCCATTTGACCAACTTCAAATTATCCAAGATGCTAAATTTATTGTGGTTCATATATAACCCGACCCAAGACATTATGCTTTTTGTTCAAAAAAATGAGGCAACACCAGCTTTATATCCGGGGTTTTAAGAACAGTCACAATATACATATACTCTCCCATTTTTTGCTGACCCATCATTTTAAATCCAATTTTACTCCAATAAGAAATCAAAGATTTCATTCCTTGTTCTCGAGTCTTACCCTTCAAGTATACAGGGGCCTCAAGAAAGTGACCACGTTGTCTCATGGGTATAGTTTGTAAAAGAACTAAATCGTCGTCAAAAGAAGGTAATTGTTCGAGTAATTTGTTGACGGCGAAAAGGCCAAGTCCTAGTCCTGGTTATTGAGGAATAGTCATAAGCGCAGGTGGAAATAGCAGAGAGTATTTTAGTTAAACATAAACGTGAAATTAAGGAAGCCCGACGAATGGGAGTTGATCTAACCTTGGAATTCTTCTTCTACAACGACTTCATCGACAAAGAGGACATCGCCTGTAACGTATAGTGAAAACGAATCGTAAATTCAATGTTACTTCTTGTCCTTAATTATAGGATCTAAGTATAAATGTATATATTTACCGAGTTGGCCATCCAATTCCAAGTCCCCTTTCAAGTACTTATCTTTCATTTCGTTATACTCGTCAAAAAATTGTAAAGCTGTTTGATACAATCTCTCATTAACCGTATCACATTCTTCACTATTATTTGGTTTCAATCATAAAATTAAACGAGAAATAAATCAAATTGGTCCGTTAGTACTTAAATCCGTACAGAATGTTTTGGCCTCGGCCCGCGCGCCCGTACAAATAGTAGTAAAAGACTAACATTAGATTTCTTCCTTCATTATCAATTTTTTGTCGCTGTATCACATAGGCACAAATGTATCCTACTTTTTTACCGTCGTTGGAATTATCTTGATTTGTTGCTTGTTCATTGTTACCATCGGCGGAGTTGTTTTCTTTAGGGAAGTAAAGTATTGGCGCGTTGATCTGGATGATAGCGGAAGACTATTTCATTTGTTAACCAACAAGGGAATTAAATACGACAAAGTATTGATAAAGTTGATGATCAGCAAAGAGGAGGAAGAGACAGCTGAAAGAGATTCTTACAGTGCCGAACATTCGATTGAAACGGTGACTTCTTAATCTTGACTCCTCGCAGCGAGTTTGGAATTCAATGTCTATGGCGAAGTCACCGGGGGGAACTGGTCTCCTAGGAGTATAGGGTATAATTTTTCTTCGTTGAGTCATCGTTGGTAGGTTGAACTGTTAGTTGTTGTGAGAGAAAATAACAAGGTCTGTGGGCTGTGGACTGTGGAGGGCTTTTGGCGGTTTTCTTAGGTTCTCACGGATTTCGTGTTTGCATTTTGAAGTGGTACACGAACCGATTTTCACAGCACTCAAAGAATGAAATGATGAGTCGAGGGTTGCACAGTCATTGAATCAAAAAATTGATATCGATGAAATCTTGTGTATTTATGACAATTATATACAGCAACCTCCCATCTTCGGTGTTACATAATTCAAAATAGTCGAAACTGACGTCCAATAAAAGGGCAGACCTGTTCAATCAAAGGACAATTTATCATGTAGTAAACATAATCAGTTTGCTTAATCCTTTCACATCCTAGGCGACTGAAATGCTTTCTGAGGGACGTCTTTGACCGTGCCAGCGTTTTCTCAGGGTAACAACCCTTTTGATTCTTAGCTTTCTCAGAGGGCACACAACGAATCATGACATGATCGTCTTCAAAACTGGGTAATCCTTTTCGTAAAAAGTACACCGCGATTAGGCCTACTCCAGTACCTAGAAATTCATTTAAGAGTTAATTGATGTTGTCCGTGTTGCTTCTGATTGTATCAGATGAACGTTACCCCTAAATTCTTCTTCGACATATACATCTTCGATAAACAAAACATCCCCAGCAAGTACATTTTCATCGCCCATAAATTTTATGCCATCTTCACCTTCCACGCAAACGGCTGAAACAAACTTTTCCAATTCTCCACCAACCTTTTTTGCAGCGTCGCTGAATCAACGAGAGAGGGCGGGAAGGATTCAGCAACGACAGAAAAGTTCAAGACAACATTCATAAGACCGGCCATTGAAACATGTTAACATCACCAAAGCTAATGGATCTTCAATAAAAGTGGATGTATACATACCGGACGTCTATTCCTTTTTCCGCCATAACACTGTAATGTTGGATTAACCATGCATCGATATGTCCAATGGGTACCTCATCTTCTATGTCTGAATCATAACGTCTAATCGGTATTTTAAGGCGAACGAGGCCCGGTGTCTACGGATGTTAAAACCAATTATCAAGACTTAGTGATGTTGGATGTAGTCGGGGCCGTGCCTAAAGCTCGGCTTAGGGTTATCCGCTTACTTACCTCTGACTCCTTCGTTAAAAATACTCTGTACTTAATTTGCAAGCTGAAGGTATCGTCAACTTCCTTTTTAGGTTTATAGGGCGGCATCGGAGATATGAATGTTGGAAGATCTATCAGGTTGCTTGTTAAGGTATCTTTTCCGTGGGAATGGCACTTTTCTCAATCTGGGTACAAGTTGCCCGCCCTTACGTCTGCGCCGCGTGATGAGTTATACTCTCTATCTAGCTCAAAATTTTAATTATAACATCATACATTTTAAGAAGTGTACGGATATCAAGATATGAATGACAGTATAATAAAAGTAATATAACTCGTGCAGATAGAGTACGGCATGTGATTATATTCTATTGATTACAATATAATTGACAGATTTACAAATAATATGTACATGTATATATATATTGATAAATTAGTTGGTTCTATTATCGACGATTTCAATTAATGTTTCTATTCTATCGAGCTTTTTCTCCAATTTCTTGACTTCTAATCGCGCAGTTTTGATTCCTTCGAAATGCTGGGCGTACTGGATAGTCGCAGCCACCACAATCAGCATATGATATCCGGTCAATGAGACTTCCTTCATTCGGTCGTAGCTGACTTCCATGTCTTCCAATATTTTTCTAGCTTCAAGAATGTTTGAAAATGGAATGTGATCTATCGTCAATCTCAAATTCACCAGCCAAGTGCGAAATTCGAATCGAGACAGCTGTTTCTTGATGATAGACCATGGTGTTTGACCAACAGGGTAGCAGCTAGGAATAGTTGGAGTTGGGTTACCTGGCCGGAGACGGACTAGACATTCTGCTATTTTAACTAATTCAATCGGTGGGTTTTTCAACGAAGCAATCTCGACAAGTTGAGATGTCGCAATGTATCTTAGAAAACGTCGATTATGGGATAATGCAGGCCAATTTTCAGTTTCGATGGACGAAAGAGTCAATTCTGTGTCTAGTTTCTGAGCCAAAAGTGATTTGTGACGGGATTGTAGAAAGGGAAGGAAAGCGATATCCACAATGTTTTTAAATCTCTTTGAAACGAGTCGAAGAGACAGGAACGACTCGGTGGTATTAAAGTTTGTAAAGATTTCGAGCAAGATCTCATTAGGAATGTACGGAAGTGGAATCGGCAATCCCGGCATCGAAGCTGGAGACTTCTTAGCGAGAAGCGTCGAACGTTGTGATTGAGGACAAATTTGACTCGCGGAAACACATTTCGATAACCCACATCCCTTGTACTGACGGGTGTAGTGTCTGCTGGTCATTTGAGTTTATCCGACACTCCCTCCTTGGGACCATAGTCCTTTATAAAGTGTTGCACATAACCAAGATTTTAAGTTTATACTGAAAATAGTAACAACAGCACGCATCTGATAGGATAATTTCGGAGTGTCCGGTGAGGCTCGGCCAATCAGACTAGTAGTGCATGTCCAAGCAGGAATCAGCGCGAGCCGCGAAGGAGGTGTTTGGGCAATATGGGCCTCCCGCAAGCCAGGACAATGAAATTAATTTCCGAGATTTGGTATTGTCTGTTGACGGTTGAAAATTGGTCCCAAAAATCAGACAAAGTTTTAATGAAAGGACTGTGGTTGGGCATGTCTATTGACGTCACCGGTGTGGACTGTGGGTTGCATGTGCAGTGGTGCCGGCGCTGAATTAGCCAGTGCTGAGGCGGCAAAGCAGAGGTAGGCATATGATTGTTATCGATGGGGGGGAGGAGGAGGAATTTGAAATTCTGAAATTCATTCGGGGAGCTGGCGGGGTGGGGTGGGACGGGCCGGCTGGGGACGGAGACAATAATAAAACCATAATATCGCATTATCTGAGTATTATCAGGGCATCAGCAACGCGCGGGGGTGTTTCAGACAGAGAAATTCTGTGTCGGCCATTCTGCTTTGTTCCCTCCTCGGTCCTCGCCATTCACATCCCTCGCTTTATTTTCTGTCTTTCTCATCACTCCCACTCTCCCTCCATCATCTCTCCACAGAAGATGCCTCCGAAAAAGAGAACATGGTTCAACAAGCCCGATCAGAGGCCAAACTCACCCTCCGACAATGAGGTAAATAATACTGACTATTCAAATGATCGGCCTAGTAGTGTTTCGAATTCATTATCAAAAGCAGCTAAATCACCAAAACCGAAACCGTCCAAAAAATCATCGAGGACATCACTGAAAAATGGTTTCCACAAACAACCACACTCCATATCTGGATTTTATCAGTCAAAATTTTTTAGATCGTACAACGAGCCGCCGTCCACAAATTTTGACAATAACCGTCGCTCAATACTGGATGTCCTGGATTTACAATCACCGGTTACCCCGTCAGAAGCAGCTGCCCCGAGACCTCGACAACCTAGAAAGCGAACACGATCGAGGCCAACACCCCTCCTTGTGCAACCTATTCCAATGATCAGCGATGGCATGTTAAACAAACGACGTCATTCGCTCTCCGTCACAGAATATCAAACATTGGGAGAAATTTACGGTTGGGATTTAACAAATGGTGTCGTCGTGTTGCCAAAAAAGTTACCACACAAGAAGGACTCTAGCACAAATTTAGCTAGAAAGGAATTAGAATGGTGGAACAAATATCAAAAGCAGGTAGAGGAAAAGAAAAGACGTCTGAGGCAGTATCAGGAGTTTACAAGGTCCACAAAAGGATCTCCTTCCTCGCCAGGTATGAGCCAACAAGCGGCTCAGTCATCCGATGACAGTCGATGTGGTGGCATTCATGAACTCAACTCATTCGTGAACCAAAATCGGAGGGATATTTTGACTGACCCACGATTCATCGATACCCTCCATACTCAAACTATATGGACAATCACATCAGACGATGCCAACTCACCCCAGGAGAGCGCCGCTAACAGTCCAACCGAAATCGATTTCATTCCAAAAAAGTATCGACTATCCACTGGTGATTCTCCGGAATCTACCTCTCGAGCTCCGATACCATCCGCCACATCAAAATCGACGCCGACCGACTTATCCCCAGCTGGTGTGGAGACGGTGAATAACAAACCCCAAACCCTACAAGAGAACGAACCCATTCAGCCCGATGAAATCGACACCTTTTCTCTATCAGAGCTAGCCAATTCGTCCTACATGAAGATATTTGACATGTCAGATTCTCCTAACAACATAAACTTTGACTTGGTTGGGGACAACGGCACTCTGTCTCGTCGAAATAGCAAATCCGAATTAGAGTTTGATGATAATGCAACAGTGAACAACGAAGAATCTTCGGACAGTGCGATTATTATGAGTGCAACCGCAGCTAAGTTGGTAGAGAAGTTAACAAGTTCTGTCGGTCAGTACTCGTTTAATTCCCTCATGATATTTCTTTCGCTGACTTGATTGTCAATCTGATATAGATTATGAATTCCTTTCGGATTTCTTCCTTGTGTATCGTAAATTCATGAGTCCTATGCTGTTAGCTCAGCTTATGGCTATTCGAATTCTGTCGGCTTTGCCGTCTGGTAATGACGACAATGATGACAAGCGTATAATAAGAGTGCGGTACGTTGGAGAGAATATCTACTCGTTATTCGTCTTTACGCTAATTATGAATATATTTGATTTATCCAGATGCTTTGTTGTCCTTCGTCATTGGTTCTCGAATTATTTCGACCCAGATTTCACTGCGTCTCGACCCCTCCGCAAATATATGCTCAGATTCCTCAAATCTCTCTCTACTCTTCCGCAACTCAAGGATAACTCGATGGACGCAAGAATTGTAAAGAATTTGAAAGCAATATGGAAGTCGTCGATCACAAATTACGTAAAGGAAAGAAACTTGGCTGCTGAAGTTGGAGATACTGAGAATGCAGTCGCTGGATTCGGAACTGAAATGGTTCAGATGGCAACACCGGAACCAGATCGACTAATCAGGGATAGTGGATATGTCGATAGTGTCTTACCGTCTAATGTAAGAGCGTTGGATGGTGTAGAGTCGTCGTCTGATACCACATCACCCTCGTCTGAAGCAAATCCCAGTACTACTGCTGGCGCAGCGAAAGAGGTTGTCTTCGAACAAGACAATTCTGATGTGGACGAGCCCTCTCGACTGTCTCAACTTTCTGCGGAATCTGAAACCAACGTAACGGTCGAATCTGCTCGAAACCTTGCTGCTGATAGCATTGAGAGTCCTTCCGCCTCCTCGTCTGCTCGACAGTCTCTCGAGAACAAATCTCACGGTTTTGACTTCAACGATTACGTCTCATTGTCGACAGAGACTCCATCACTTGAACTCAATTCATTGCCCGATGTATCTTGCCCGGAGACCTCGGACTCTTCCGTTGAAGACACAAAGCGTTCGAAACGACTCTCTCGGTCACTGTCTGTCTTGTTTCCGCGCAAGACTGTGTTAAAAAGGCGAAGCTTAAGCAGTTTGCATGATATAAGAGAAGCGCATCCGACTTATAATCCTCACCAGCGTACGCATTCCGGTGATTGTTGTAGAGCGTCTACTCTCAGTTTGCTGGACGAAGGCGTGAAGATTAAAGTCGGTGAATTAGAGATTGACAGTGATGCGGTCGGCTCTTGTTGCGAAGAAACAAATGAAGATAGAGTGGTTGACGAATCGCAAGCCGTAAGAAAGCCGGCGTTAAAGAAGGTGAAGAATGTCGTGAAGAAGATATTATCATTATTGACTCTTAGAAGGAAGGGGAAGTCCAAGAAACACGACCGCGAGAAGTCGACCGAGAGCCCCGAGTTTCAACAGTCCGATATTGTAAGCATTGTGCCAGTTTCTCCCCTCACTCCTGGTTCACAGTCGACGACAACTCTTGTTTCAGACTCTTCTACCCAACCGCTATCATCTCCTACTTCGTTCCCTGGGGTGCCCATTCAGAACAAGAAAACTACACTAATCCGCCATGTTAACAAGCGACTCTCGTTATTCACTCTAACTCGGCAACAATCATTGTATCAAAATCCGACACTTAATTCTTCGACCTCGTCGGTGAACAGATCAAGCGCTCTATCGCGAGTAAATTCCAGCCAAAGAAAATCCGGAAAACCTTTCATCCTGACGGCAAAGTCCGCCGTAATTGCGCAGCATTTGAGCGTAATCGAGCAAGAAAACGTCAAAAACATTAAGTGGAAGGATCTTGTCATGGCCAGAAAAGACGAAGTTAGTACGGATAAAAAGTGGAGATGGGGATGTAGCAATGAGACAAACCCAAATGATGCTGAGATTTCGCATGAGGAGGATGCAGTCTGTAGAGTAATTGAAAGATTCAATTTGGTACGTCGTCCGTCGATTGATTGATATATTTGGTGGTGGACAAATATTAACTCTCTTTGTTTCCGTTGCTTCTTGTTTGAATAGACCTGTCAGTGGGTAGCGACTCAAGTTTTGATGGCGTCCAATCTCAGTACGCGAGTTAAAATTGTGGAAAAATTCATAAAGATTGCTGCTGTAAGTAATATTTTCTTTGTCGCCCCCGAAAATTGTCACTTATTAATTTCTCATATTGTTTATGTAGAAATGTCTCGAGTACAATAACTTTTCATCGCTGATGTCTATCGTCCTCGGTTTACAATCTCGACCAGTCGATCGTCTTCATCTAACATGGTCGAAAGTGTCGAATGAGAAGCAAAACTTGTTCACGTACCTGCAAGAATTTACCTCGCCATTCAAGAATTTTAAGCATATCCGTCAAACGATGGGCTCAGTGGCCAAAGACGAGTACGCGAAGGGAGTTCCCTTTCTCGGTATATACCTCAGTGATCTCACATTTAACGGCGAATTACCGAACACTGTTTTCCCACCACCTCTGTTTGATTCAAGGCTGTCCACTGATTCTGCTGTTACCTTACCTGTTAAATCTGTTCACTGGAGCCCTGACTTACAACGAGCGACAAAAGAACTGATCAATTGGCACAAATTTCGAAATATTGCCCGAATTGTTAGAAAAGTACAACTGTTCCAACACAACGAAAAGATGTATGATGAATTTCAACTCGATTTGAGGATATGGAGTCGTTGTCTATTTTTAGAAAAGGATGTCGTTGAGAGCGAAGAATTGGAAAAGTGGAGTGAAGAACTAGAGCGAAGGACTAAGTAAACAATGCGTTGGCGCCCAATATTTAGATTATCACCACAGAAACTTATTTGTCTAATTTGTGGAGTATTGAATGTATAAATTATTAAGGGGATCTCCGCGATGCTTTCGATGAGTCGTGCTGGTCTTTATTTAACAATATACGAAATAGAAGTGTGGAATACAGTGATGATGAGTTAATTAGAATAAAGTACATTTTAGTTATCTCAGAAAGCAGTTTGAATGAGCGTTGAACCGACTTCCATGTTCTCCAGAACCCGCAATCTACTGTATCCATTGGATGCATCAATTCTCTCCATTTGCGTATGGGCGTGTTTTGACCTTCTCCGTGCTGTTGATGTTGTGCACCAATTTCGAGATACACAGCAGATGCCCTTCTCAATAATATAATCTTTCCTGGAGAATATATCGCTGCTGCATTCTAGTCGTCAATTCATTTAATTCTCACAAAGTCGGGTGGCACCATGTCGGTATGTTGTTCCCAAATCCTTGTGAGTTTCGCCACCTGTTCCATTCACTGTTTCCCGTCTTTGCCTTTTCTGGCGTCGATATTTCATATCCGCTTATGTTAATTAAACTATCTACAAATATACCCTTCCTCACAATTCATTACTGAACATAACGTTTTTTTGTTTCACATCACAGGACATGGACAACAAACTCAATGACCTCCTCAAGAAACTTGAGGTGGAGCAAAAATGTAAAGCCGGTGGCGAACTCATGCGACGTCAATTAACCGACAAAGCAGCCATTGCCCAATGCGAAGCTTCTCTCGCCGAAACTCAAAAACGAATAGATTTCTTAAATACCGAAATTGGCAAGCTACAAAGAAAACGTAGTGTAGCTTCTGTACCTGAAATTAATGTCGGAAACGGGTTAGCGCAGCGAGAACCATCAACATCGGGAATGAGTGCTATTGCTGAACAAAACGGAAAAAATAATGGACTTGCAGTATCGGTGGATAAATTAACTAGCTCAGAATCTCTTCATTCCACCCCTCACTCTGACGGTGCACCTGACGCTGTCGCTTCACCAACAACACCGACACCAACCCCCACAACACCTGGGGTTAATCAACAATCTTCCATATTGTCTTCGTTTAAGAAAACTCTTTCCGCCTCTGCCCTGTATAATCAAGTGAATCATGCCTTTAGTGGGTTAGGTCTCAAATCCAAAAATCAAGTGTCAGCTACTTCAAATGGTAATGCGACGTCCGCTAACAATGGAACCGGACTGCCCGGTTATCCCACCGCTAATCTTGGAAGTATGGATTACATGGTAGTAAGTGGTCCACCTCGAAGTTTACCACAAGACGAAGTTGTTGATGCCACTGAGCGTGCGAACAATTTGGGTATGCGAAATACATTGATAACTTATCTCCTATCATTAAATATTAACTTTTTGTCAACGCATAAATAGTGTGGTCTAAATCAGGGATGCCGTTATCAACCAAAAAAGTATCCACTAAACTGCGGGACATGACTTACAAACTCGAATTAGAACAAAAAGTTAGAAATGCATCAGAGAAAATGGTAGCTTTGTACGCCCAAGCTGACGCAATAGAAAAGAAATCAAAAAGCGAGCGAACTATCATGACGAATGACCTAGCAGAAACTGTTGCAAGGATTGACGCTATCCGTAAAAGTTTGCAAAAGTATCAAGGACTGTTTGTGGGGGATGATTCCGACGAAGAAGACCAAACTACCTTATCACCGCAATCTGATATGCAAGGGGTTTCTCCCGCTGCCGCTATTGCACGAAAGAAAGCCAAAAAGCTAGCGTATTCTGGAACTTTGTATCTTCGTGTTGTCCTTGCTAAAATCCCGCCGTCAATGAAAAATGCTCTCTCGTTGTCTCAATCCGATTCCTATGTCGCTATCATTCGAGTAGACGGTACCGCAAATTCAAAATCAAAAGTATTAAAGTTATCCAAAAGCAAAGATAAGACTGGAGCCGATATAGAGTTGCCATTTAATCAAGAATTTAGCATCAACGTCGATAAAGCTCAGGATGTGGAAATCGCCATCGCCGAGCAAAATAAGTCAGGTGAAGTCAAAGGAATAGTCGGACTATTCTGGTTCCGAATAGCCGATCTTGTTCAAGAAATGGAAGTGCAAAAGGTCGCTAGTCGTCGAGCGTCCATTCAGCCAGCCGCGAGTACGACAACAACAGCTCCAACAGCAGCTGCAACAACAACCCCTCCGGCTAACCCATCTACCGAAAATAAACCACCGCCACTGACCATTGTCGATAATTACCCTGAACAGAAGCATCTAGATTCATGGTTTGAGCTTGATCCTGTCGGCCAGGTTCTTGTACGTCTCGCATTCTCAACGGCTACCGACGCAAAACGCAAACCGTCCCGACTGGGACGTCAAGGAGCTGTTCGCAAACGTCGTCAAATCCAGACTGTGATGAATGGTCACAAATTCACATCGATGGCTCTTAATTACCAAGTCCTGAAATGCGCGTTATGTTGTGAATTTATTGCTCCCGGCGGTTCCTATTCTTGTGAAGATTGTAAATACACATGTCACAAGAAATGCGTATCAAAAGTCGTCACGAAGTGTATCGCTGCCGGTTCGGCAGATATGGACCAACAGACGAACAATGATGCTGAGTATCTCCAACATCAGATCCCACACAGGTTTCAACCGACGACGAATTTATCAGCGAATTGGTGCTGTCACTGTGGTCATGTATTACCGTTAGGCAAAAAGGGAGCCAAGAAGTGTATGGATTGTGGTGTAACTGCTCACTTGAATTGTAGTGTTTTGGTTCCGAATTATTGTGGTATGAGTATGCAGATGGCAAATAAGATGATCGCTGAAATTAAAGCTGCCAATGCCGCAAGAAAGGTGATTTTTAACTTTATTCTGTTCAGTTTCGAACATACAATACTGACCCTTCCAATTCATTCTCCAACTGCTATTAGCGTACCGAACAACTTGCAGCCGCGCATGCAGCCCAACAAAGTTTGAAAGATCAACGTCGCCCGTCTAACGCCCAAGGTTCTGCACTCCCGCAGTTGCCTCCGATTGAGATCCCAGCAACCCCTCCTCAACAGAGTGCTTTCAAAGAAAGCCTTGTCCCGATTAAGAAGGTCACCATCGATGATTTCCAATTTTTAGCCGTATTAGGGAAAGGAAATTTCGGAAAAGTGCGTCACGATATTTGGAATGTATTTACTCGGTTATAACTTACCGTATTTTTTTACCTACCTCTTTTGCGATCAGGTTATGTTGGCTGAAGAAAAAGCTACGAAGATTTTATATGCCATCAAAGTGCTTAAAAAGGACTTTATCATCGAGAACGACGAAGTAGAAAGGTAAGTTCGAAAATTGCAGAGTATTCCTCGTTGCTCTTCATGTTATTTACCTGAATTTTGAAACAGCACGAAATCTGAAAAACGAATTTTCCTTACCGCAAATCACGATCGCCATCCGTTCCTTCTCGGGCTCCACTCTTGTTTCCAGACTGACACTCGTATTTATTTTGTCATGGAGTATGTGTCTGGTGGTGACTTGATGTTGCATATTCAACGGGAACAGTTCTCTGAAAGAAGAGCCAAATTTTATGCGTGCGAGGTTTTGATGGCTTTAGAATTTTTCCATCAGAACGGTATCGTGTATAGGTGCGTCTATACTTTTGTTTCGTGTTACGTTCAGAATCGCAAAAACTGATAGCATATTGCAGAGATTTGAAACTCGATAACATCTTACTTGGATTGGATGGACACGTCAAATTGGCAGATTATGGGTTATGTAAAGAGAATATGGCATATGGCGCAACGACCAACACTTTTTGCGGTACCCCCGAATTCATGGCTCCTGAGGTGCGTCCTATTGTTATCGATTAATATAATAATATGGCTAATGACTACTTTTGTAGATTCTCTTGGAACAAAATTATGGAAGAGCCGTCGATTGGTGGGCTTTTGGTGTTTTGATTTATGAGATGTTGCTCGGACAGTCCCCGTTCCGTGGGGATGATGAAGATGAAATCTTCGCCTCTATCTTGGAAGATGAAGTTCTGTACCCTATCACCATGAGCCGAGATGCTGTCAGTATTTGTCAGAGGGTAATATTTTTTGTCTAGGTTACTATATCTATTGGACAGTTGATTAATGTTGCTTTGCTTTAGCTCCTGACCCGTGATCCCAGTAAACGATTAGGAGGTGGTAAAGCAGACTCTGAAGACGTTAAACGACATCCGTTTTTCAAGGATGTGAATTGGCAAGATATGTACGACAAGAAAATTGCCCCTCCATTTGTGCCGAGAATTGTATGTTATCAATTTATTCCTGTCTATTATATATTTGTGAAAAACTTATCGGATCTCTTTTCTTTACCAACTCTGCAGTCTCACGCCAAGGATGTCTCAAATTTCGATGAAGAGTTTACAAGAGAGCTTCCAGTTTTAACCCCTGTCAACACAGTCCTCGATCCGGCAGATCAAGCCGAATTTAAAGACTTCACGTATGTGGCTGATTGGGTGAAATAGATCACAGGATGTTGTGTGCTTCCGTTTATAGATATCTTGATAGAGGTCTTGGGATAAATTTAAAATTTTCTTTTCTACCAACATTTATTGTGTCCTTTCTGTTGCTGGGAATGATTTTATACTGTACAACTACCAATTTACCATGATATCCAAAATTAAAATGAATTCGTTACAGCCTCGTCTTTAAATGATCTTTAAAACCTGGTACAAGCAGGTTAACCTTTGCTCGTCGCAACGTGCAGATGTGCACGTGACCTAAACAAGGACCTACTCCTTATTTGGCCCATTATCTACTGCCAATGTCCGCACTTTGCAGCTTATTAACATACTAGTAAGATATGGCATTCTCTCAAGATCCCGCATTCATGAACATGATTCAGGTATTTTGTTCAAATGCTTTCTTGTTGTTATCTGAAACCTTCTGGGCTTTCGACTAACCAAGGATGCACTCGCTACTTTGATTATTTGGATTGGCAGGCTCGACTCGGCGATTTGGTCGGCCAAGTTGTCCCAGAGTATTATAATTCTTTACCAGCTGATGCGAAAAGACGTGTTCAAGCTTTGAAGAATCTACAAGTACGTAGATTATAGGCTTCGTTAGAAGTGTTTATCACTTTCAGCTGAACTTATGCCGCCTTTACTTTGTATCTTGTTGCTTTGATAGACGAAACACAATGAGTTGGAAAGACAATTCCATAAAGAAGTATTGGAATTAGAGAAAAAGTATCATAATTTGTACAAACCCTTGTATAATAAGGTTTCTCGTCGTTCATTATTCCTTGTCAAAAGCGAGTCTATGCGCTTACAGTCCTTTAGCGTTCAGAGATTGTCGCCGGTAAATACGAACCAACCGATGAAGAAGCAAAAAAAACTGAAGAGGAAGAGGAAGAAGAGAAAGAGGCCCCAGCAACTGAGGTATAGTCTACCGATGTCTTCTCGTATTCGCGGGCACGTGAAATTGAGTTTGTTTATTCTGTTCTTGCAAAAGTCGAAGGAACCGGTCACTGGTGTACCAGAATTCTGGTTGCGAGTTCTCATGAATCACCCACACATATCTGAAATGATTACAGAAGAAGATCAAGAAGTTCTGAAATCATTAATCGACATTAAGGTTGCATATTTGCCCGACAATCCTGTACGTTTCGATTAAGTTTTGATGATTGCACTTCGTCCTATTTCTGACAGTTTCTTCTTCTATACATCAGGGCTTTAAACTCGATTTCCAATTTAGCTCGAACGATTACTTCACTAATGAGGTTTTGACTAAAACTTACTATCTGTCCGAACCAACTGAAGCCAACAGAGCCGATGATTACATGTATGATCATGCTGAAGGGTTCGTGTCTAAATATAATGCAAGTTCTGAAGTTTTTGGTGATGCTGATGTCTGAAATCGAAGAACCGAAATCAACTGGAAAGAGGGCAAGAATCTTGCTTTCCGTGTGGAAACGAAGAAACAACGTCATAAGGGTACAAACCAAACTCGAATCGTTAAGAAGACTGTTCCGACGGAAACTTTCTTCAACTTCTTTAAACCACCTAAGGTTCCCGCCGAAGATGAAGGTTAGTGGATTACAATCGTAAAGAAATTTGATAACGACGTCCTGACATCAGTATTTTAGAAATTACTGAAGAAGAAGCCCAAGAGCTTGACGAAAAACTTGAAGCCGACTATGAAATTGGTGAAGACATCAAAGAAAAATTGATCCCGGACGCTATTGGATGGTTTACTGGTGAATCTGTTGAATTGGACGATGACGAAGTATGAAATTTCTGATTGGGTTTTACTCTAAACTTCTTGCTGATATCTTTGTATTTTAGTATGGTGGTCAGTTTGGTGGCTTCGAAGATGATGATGATGATGACGAAGAAGAGGATGACGAGAGTGATGACGATGAATCCGACGAAGATGATGAAGATGGGGATCAAAGTGGCAAGGTAAGTTTGGAGCATTAGCTAATACTTCTCGTCCTTAATGTTAATGAACTATTTTATTTTAGCCACCTGCCGCCACTGGCGACAACCCTCCAGAATGCAAACAACAATAAACATGAAAGTTAACATATCATTGTTAGTGTCGTAATAGCATTTTTGTTTGTGTGATCAGTGACTTGTCAATTTTGTCAATATTCTTGCACAAGCAGGCTGTATTTGTAGTGACTTTATAATAAGTTTGGTTGATAATACCATTCGTTATTTAGAGTGTATTGATTTTGAGAAGGAAAGTACGACATGAAAATAATAATATTTTACAAGTACCATCGCTATTGATACATGATTACTACTTATAATGCTCAGACACCTCTTCTGTAATTGACTTGAACGTTACCCGTTAAGCGCTTCACTGAATAATGAGCACCGCCAACTAAAATTGCAATGACGGCAGTTTCTACACCCAGGATTGAGAGATCAAGTCCGCCTCCATAGGCCATAAAATATCCGACGACAGCGCAAATTCCCTGGAAGGTTCTAAAAATTCCCGATGCCGCCAATAAGTTACTCTCATGGAAGGAGGTAATTAATCCGGTGTTAACCATGCCAGTAATAGGGTTCTCTATTAGAGTAATCACCAAGTTGAGAATAATCAGCCCAACTTGCACTGAGTCTGGAGCTGAATTTTCAGCTTTGACATTTCGCTTAACATTGGCCAAGCCGAACTGTAACCCTAAAAGCAATCCACTGCCAACAATAAGTGGAATGTTGACTGCAAAATTTTTGTTACGAATGATATCGATCAACATTCTCGGGCGACTGTTAAAGTAAGTTCTATATGACTCGTACTGTTCAGCTGGTGTGTTACCGTAATTTGGAATTGGTGGCAAAGGGAAGACGATAAGAACACAAACACTAGCAAAAGTCGCAGCGATAAGAATTAACACAAGCCAGAAAGCTATGGGTCGTGGGGTTAAAGGGGAGTCGCCGAAGTAAACAGGTTCTGCGTCTGCTGGAGATAAGTTCCAGCTCAAAACGCCGAAAACGTACGCGACAGTTATGCACGCTGTAAAAATGGATACAAGTTTCCAAATTTTTTTGCCGCTACAAGCCGAGAATCGGGACAAATAAAGGGGCGCTGCCGTAAAAAGATGACCGAATGCGAAGCCGCTCATTGGAATAGTAACGGTGTGTATGTCGGGATAGTCGGCCAGGAAAGTGATGATGGCGCAAGACGTAATCCAGAATGCCGCAAAACCAATAGTAACCTTTAACCAAGATTTCGATATAAATGCGGAAAGGATGGAAGCGAGAGCATAGCATGCGAACGTAATGGCAATGGTGTGAGTTTTGTTAGGTAATTCCAAGACCAGACGTTCAGTGTTGCTATTGATTCATTGAGCGTTAGAGCGATGCTACTATCAGACTGCCGCAAGAGAAAATAAAATTGATTATACTTACAACGCAAACCAAGAGCATGCTGTGGAGAAGCTGAAAACGAATACTTTCCACACCGGGTTCTTCACCGGATTTTCCAACACAGGAACTTTGTCAGGGTCGATAACATCAAAATTTACATTCAATTTGAGTCGGGTTCCGGGGCCGTCGATATTGTCTGTCGACTCTGAAAGTGTTATACCTTGATGTTCCATAGCGAAAATTTTCGGCAAAGCAAACTTGAAGGATGCAAGACGAAATCTGCAACGTTTTAATGAAAGTAACCAAGCCCAGCCGTTCCTCTGACGACATAGCAATTTAAATAGTGCTTCGCAGACAATAGCCATGTAAAAAAATGCCTTCAATTTCACAAAAGAGGTTATGGTTTGAAATATCATAATTCCATCGATGGGATTATTTAAATAATTCATATTCTGAATGAAACGCGAAGTGCAGAGAAGGCAAGGAGTTTAGATATCAACCGCCACGTGATAAGCATAACAAATTTTTCTTGGCTTCGGCTGTAAATGACTGAAAATCACTACGCCTTCATAAATTGTGTTCTTTTTCAGAGATTTATCGTTTTAATTCTTTATTTATCTAGTAACAGAAATGAAGGACTCGTTCTTCATTACCTCAGACAACGAATCGGTCTCACAACCGCAGAAACGGAAGGGGACTAATGCGAATGCGCTCAAGTCAGTTAAACGGAGGAAACAGGATAAAGATCATGAAAGTGAAGATGAAATTGGAGCTGGTGGGATAGATGATATTGATTTTCAGTCATACTCTACTGGCGAAGAGGAATCGGACGAGGAAGATAAAGAGACTGCTGCTGAAAAGAGATTGCGATTGGCAAAGGAGTATCTTAAAACGATCGAGACTGAATTGGGTATGTCTCGAATTCCCCTTATTTCAATGCTTTCAATTAATTATACTTTATTAATTGTTAATTTAACTACAGAAGAAAACGTGGGATTTGATGCCAAAGACATCGATCGTGATTTAATTGCTGAAAGATTGAGGGACGATGCGGTACGTGTGTCTGCCAGAGACAACAAATTACTTCGAAGAAAATTACTTAAAAATGACTCACGAAATACTCGTGAAATAGCTTGAGACCTCCGGGAAATTGTTTCGTAATGTGGCCGATCAATACGCCAGCTATCTGTCACATGCTGAGGTCAAAATGTTTCCAAGAGGTCATCAACTTTCGATAACTTCCGCTGTGATTACACCTGATCAGAAATACGTATACAGTGGGAGTAAGGATGGATCTATCATCAAATGTAAGCAATTTTACCTGAATTGACTTGATGCTTGTCGTGGCTGACTTCGAGTGCTCCAGGGGACTTCATCACTGCAAAGAAGCTGCATGTATTTCGAGGCGGGCGTCGCAACACAGGGAAAGCCAAGGTTGGGCATACTGGCCGCGTTTTGTCACTAGCTATATCGTTTGACGGCACGTACCTGGCCAGTGGCGGAGACGATAATCGACTGAACATTTGGAGTGTAAAGGATGACACGCATGTTCATTGTTTCAATCAACATCGAGATGCTGTGACGGTATGTTCTGCAAACTTTCATTGAACTGCAACGGAAGACTGATAGAATTTGCAATCCTAGTCTCTTACCTTCAGAAAAGGCTCCAACCAACTCTACTCCGCGAGTAATGATCGGACGGTCAAGGTGTGGAATATTGACGAAATGACATATGTGGAAACATTGTACGTAACAGTTACTTGCTTTTGTTCTGGGTCGTTGCGAATTTCTTATTTTGCCCAAATATAGATTCGGACATCAAGATCAAATCACGGGTATCGATACTTTATCCCGCGAAACATGCATAACGTCTGGTGGCCGAGATCGTACACTACGACTTTGGAAAATTATAGAAGAATCTCAACTCGTTTACCGCGGTTCACAGGGGACATCATCAAATATCAATGATTCAAGCCAGCTTGCCGTTGCCGGATCGATAGACTGTTTGACTTTGATTAACGAAGAGTATTTTCTTTCTGGGTCCGACTGCGGTTCAATATCACTGTG
The DNA here is from genome assembly GCA_025602915.1 of Paraphysoderma sedebokerense. Classification (NCBI taxonomy): domain Eukaryota; kingdom Fungi; phylum Blastocladiomycota; class Physodermatomycetes; order Physodermatales; family Physodermataceae; genus Paraphysoderma; species Paraphysoderma sedebokerense. Next base: position 29,538 of record JAHLJZ010000031.1, on the reverse strand, counting down.
GAACATTGGGAAGAAGAAGCCTGTCTTTATTCAACGACTTTGCCACGGAACCCAAACACCACGACCCGATGAAGTTGAAGTCGGCAACCGGAAGAAACCTTTCTGGGTTACTGCCATAGCTTGTGTGAAGTACACGGATTTGTTCCTCAGTGGAAGTTGGGATGGTGAAGTCAAAGTATGGAGGATAAGCCCTAATTTCAAGAATTTCACATTCGTCGGAAATGTTGCTGTGGTATGTAGTTCTATTGTTTTTGATGATTCCATCTGTGAGATGATCAGGTTTAACATAACATCAATTAGCCTGGATTCATCAACTCTCTATCTGTGCTCCCTCCGAAGTCTTTCCCTACATCTATTTCCCATTCTCATGCTCCTACCCGCAATCAGTTACCACCTCCAAGTGCGAACAAGAATTCTCGCATCCATGACATTCACATTCTCGTTGGAACTGGTCAAGAGCATAAATCTGGGCGTTGGCTGAAGCTAGGTGGAAAGCATGGGCGATATGCTAATTCTATATATAATAATTCATCCGATTCACGTGAAGATAACGAAGAAGTGGTAGTAAATGGAGTCAACGAAGTGTCATCGCACGATAACGGGAATAGCAATGCTACATATTCCTCTCAACCACCAAAAAATGTACTGTATACGATTTCATTAAGTCCGTCCATACTTGAAGACAGTATTAAAAATCCAAAGGAAAAACCTTCTTACGACGGTCGGTAGTTTGTAATATTGAAGTCTATCAGTATATTATATAAAATGTTAAAAGAAATGTTTCTGCATGATCACCAAAAAGAAATTTTTTACACCTGGTCACGTGACCCATTTGGAAACAAACCAAGCGAAAGGACAAGCTGATCTCTAGTTATCTATATAACACACATTGATAATGTCCACGGCGTCGGCGTCATCATATACCCCTCCACCGAAGCCCGTACAAGATTTACCCCCTCCTGGAGGGTTTGGCTCAGTTCGATACAAAAGAAATCTTCCATCCCGAGGACCCAGCGGTGCTGTTTTGTTTGCTGGAGTGATTGGAATTATGACTTATGGATGGTATTGGACTATTGAAGGGATTAAAGAACGAAGGTACATGATTCCTCATAGTTATTTTTGATGGATTCATCCGGCGACCTCTCAATATTTGCTGGTTATCCTGTTCATTATCTCTAAATTCACCCATCTTAGGGAATTGAAACGAGAAAAAGTATGGTCCCGTATTCACCTTACTCCAGTATTGCAAGCCGAATCAGATCGAGAAGAAGTCCGCAGAATTTTACATCAAGAACAGACAGAAGCAGAAGTGATGAAGGATGTGAAGGGCTGGAAAGTTGGTGAAAGTGTATATCACACAAAGCGATACGTACCGCCGACTGTGATGGTAGCTGAGAAGAAATGGTTGAATATATTTTAAGACGTGAATTTATGTTGACAATAATAGCAAGAAGGGGTTCTTCGCTTGATGTTATGGGACGAACTTGTGTGAGGTCTGAAGTCGAGTGTACAGAAAACTGATCTTTAATGGTTTTTCTCATGGTATTGGGTGATTGTTGGTAGACTTTGTAACAATAAACATGTAATTCAGATTAGAGGATGGAGTTGCTAATGGTACGAAAATGACCATTTGTGGACTCGATGGTTTTAACGTTTTTAATGAATCTGTAAGCCGACGATTACACCATCGCCGGTTCTAACTATCATGCCATGGTGCCATATATAGCCTTTATCAGTTATATTGCTGAAAATTCAGCTTCTCTCCTTTAATCTTAATGGTTAAGGGTTAGAATGTACGATCATATGGACATCGTATTGCTGATAGTAAACTCCATTATTGCTTGTCAGCGTCACGCGCCCGTTGACGATGTAAACAAGAATACTTCCCCTTGACCTGTAGCAGTCTGCGTACACCTTTGGTACAACGATTCCCTCAACTAAATACGAATTAAAATGGTGAAAGAAAGCGATAAGAATTCAGCTCTCACAAACCCCGATGCATTGGACGATGAGATTTATTTTGCCGGATCCGACGATGAACAAATTCTTCTAGATGAGGCGACTGGCGGTTCGTCCGACGTAGACGATGCCTCTGCTGATTTAACTTTTGATTCTGAGACGATTAATGGAGGAGAAGAAACTAGTGACACTGAACAGAAGAATGAGAACGAGGAAATGTCCAAAATTGAGAAGAAGCGAAAGCGAAGGTTAAAAGATAAAGAGAGAAAGGTCTGGCATGAAGTTGTTCTTGGTAGTCCAACATAGTTACGGGATTACTCACAGTTCTCTTATCGAATTACTCAGAAACGTAAGATAGGGTTGAAAGACGAAGAAACCACTCTTCGCGATTTCAGCAGAGGAACTCAGGCGCTAGTTTTTCGACACTTCCTTGCGGATTGCTCCGCGAAGGAGAATTTAACTAAGTTTGAGGCCGAGACTTTGGCAATTGACGGTATTTATCCGAAATAAATAATTCAACAATGATAAACAAACTCATTTGGCATTTCTCACTCTAGATTCTCGATTTGTGGATGGTGTGTCGTTTGAGCGAGACCACTCTCTTGATAATTTATCACACTACGTGAAATCAGGTATTTCCGTATTTTACGGTATCATTAATCTAAGTGTATTTTATCTGATTTATTCTGCGATTGAATTTTTTTAAGTTTTACCCGAATGGGATTCGATTGCAAAGATCATACTGAAAAAACGAAAGAAAAAATCGAAGAGCGCCGACGCTAAAGTCATGGCCGATCCATTTATACTGGTGCTTTGTAGTTCCGCCATACGATGCATGGATGTGATAAGGTGCTTTCAGTAGAATGAATGCTATTAACCCTATATCATATACTCAAACAGTTGTTTATTTCAGATCTCTCCGGACATTACATATTTCAGCAAAAATAGGAAAGCTTTTTGCGAAGCACATGAAAATAGACGAACAAGTAGAGTTTTTGAAAAAGAATCCTGTACATATAGCCGTGGGTACTCCAAATCGAGTGTTGAAATTGATGGAGAAAGGTTTGTTATCTCTCTACCTAGGTGTCAAGGTCCATGTACTAATGACATTTAAACTTCATTTCCTTTCTGCTGGATTTTGTTTACTTGCATTACTTCACAATTAAACAGAGGCATTTTCTACCAACTCGCTCAAGCTTGTCCTTCTAGATTCTACTTTTAAAGACTCTAAACAACGAACAATATTTACATTACCCGAATGCAAACAAGATTTGTTCAATTTATACAGACATTATCTAATCAGACTATTGTCGAACATGACCAACGATGACGACTCGTTGATAAAAGACAAGGAAAGCGAGAGTGGAATAAATGAACAAGAAAAGAACCAAAGTATTATGGTGGGATTGTATTGATGGGACAGCATTGGTTTTCTGTGTGCGATAAACACAAAGAGCATGTGCAGTGTGCACGTCTTAGATATCTAATGTGACTTTAATATTAAATTTTTAATCGATTGTAATAAAACCATTTCTTCCAATCAATGCCGCTGTAATACAAGAAGGATTGTGTTCGAAATATTTTATATGCACTATATAGTGAAATAATCTGTCCTCCAGCAGTGATTGGTATCGGGAGATTCGACGCGTGCTTCACCGCACCGTTTATATTTTGCGTGTCAATCTGGTACGACATTAATGTACGTTCCGTGTATGATCAATCAAAATTCACCTCTTGCAAAAGCTTGGCATTCCCGTCCAACCTTTCTGTTAAAAATAAAGGAGGTTTCGCTTCAGTCCGCCACTCGTTTTTATTCCAAAAATCGAAAGTCGACTAAATTTTCAACAGAAGGCGCTCAAACGACAACTTGAACATCAGCCGTTGCAAACTTGTGGTCACAACGATGAGCAGTCATTTCACTTATGCAGATTTTGAATCGTCAGAGATTGACCGTTATGGTCAGTCAGTTCGCTCGAATTCCTCCAACAACCAAACCCCTTCGAGCATCAGCTACAGTCCCAAACCTGCGACGGGACGATCACGAACTGACACCGCGGCTTCAAATTATACGACTAGAACAACCATGACTGCTAATTCGAACACAAGTTCAAATACAGCGAGCAGAAGTATTTCCAATAAAGACGACATTTGGCCAGAAATTGACACAATACCCTCGTCTTTTTCAGTTCCACCACCAATAACTGATTCACCGCCTTATCCTGCTTTCCTTTCACCGCAGTATAAACCTTCCCCACCGTCGCAGCCACTGAATGCAACGACAGCACCCGAAAAATTTCCGAAGTCGTACTTTTCATTCGACCCGCCACCATCATTTGACGACAAATCTGCTGCTACTGAACAGGCGCCATCGATCATTGGGTCCTTTTATACGACCACAACCTACAGGAATGCGAACAAGAAACAGCCGCTATACAAATGCACACCTTTTGTATTATTTTGCCTTGGATTCTTTATCATGCCGGCTTGGTGGTTAGGATGGGTGAGCCCCATAGTCACTAAGCGCGACGCTGTGTTCAGAGTTTGGAATAAAAGGCTTAGCCTGTTCTCCTTTGTCGTCATCATTTTTGGCGGCATCGCCGGATTAGTGGTTATTTTAACAGCGCCAAAGAAAGTTAACATCTCATAAGCATATGTTTTGGCGTATCTGGATCGTGTTAAGTATATTCCCTAGAAACCTATATATAGATTGTAAACATAGATGTATAATATTTATTTGTTGACAAAGATTGGGCCCTTCGTTGTTATCAAATACTGTGTACTCGTGAAATATAAGATATCAGCTGTGTCTTGCGCAGGCTATTGATTTTAAGCTTAAGGCAATTAAGACATCATATCCTTATAAAAAATGGTGAACGTGACTCCATGATTTCTTTTTCTCATCTAACGGTTAATATGATACATGTTCAGAGTGATGTTCTTTGTCCTTCGTCATGAACACTACTAGAAATTATGAATTTGACATGGCCACATTAAACGGTCCGACGGTCTGCCATCACCCTGACGATACTGCCCACACCAGCGACTTCAGTCAACTGCAATGGAAGGAAACGAATAAAAGAACAGATAATATAAGTTTGAGTTGGCGAGAAAGTTGGGAATACAAGTAGAAACAAGAGCTAACCTTCTCATGCCATGCCAACAGAACACCAGTGTTGAACACTTCCGGGGTAGCGAAACCCTTATACAAATATTTCATCAATACATCGCACTGCTCCACCGACAATTTCTTGATTATACTGGGAATATCTGCCGATTTAGCGGCAGACAGAGCATCGATAACGGTACGTGTGTTTTTGTCCTGAAATAACCAGACATGATGTTAAACTATGGCAAGGGGAGAACGAGGTCGAGACATTGTGAAAACATGGTAATCCAGATTGATAGTTACTTTAGCAGAGTTAATGGAGTCTGAACCATACGGAGGGTTGTCCAGAGCTTTCAAAACTGCTTCGGACGCTTGACCCCTTTAGTAAATACAAAGCGAAGACAGATACGTCAGTATATTGCCAGAGAAGGATTGAGAAAGTAAACAGCCGCGTCTAAGTTGATTTCCGACGGTACATTTGAAGTTGTCGGCTATCTTCAGACTGAATTTGCTTTCAAGGAAAATGGATTTTCCCTTGCAACATACCTTTGTATCAAATTAGATACTTCGGCTGCCCTCGAGTCTACCTGAGAAGTAATAAGGTGGACATCAACAGCGGCAGCAGATTCAGGGGCGGCGTTCTCATCATCGTAGTCATCATCAACGGCCATAGAATCGACATCAACTTTTCGGTGCGCCATATTGAGAACTGTAATTCGGGAATATGGATATAAGAGAAAATGAGCAGCAGCTTTCGGTCTTGGAAGACGGGACACAAATTCGGCTTCGAGATGAAAGGTCACGTGCCCTACAGAATGATAATAGGCGATCTAATGGCGGAGATCCCAATTGGTATTAAAATTATTACATCTTTTGGAAATGAAAAGGTAAATATTATATCCGTTATCAATGTGGCCATCTTAGAAATCTGATACTTGCAACCATACAAGTTGTAGCGTTCTGACTGGCTGGAATGTATCATCGGAACTGTCGTGCCCACCTAACTCGACCTCTCGTGTTTGTCTTGAGTTGACTACATTTTGATCGAGTTCTTGCCGGATCTTTTATACATCTGGTAACCCTCTCATCACTGCAGTGAGCTTATGCGATGTCTAATCCTCGTTTAGCTGAATTACCTCTAGACACCGCAGAAATCCCGACGTTGAACCCGTCTATTGTCGGCGCACGAAATGGAAGTGTGGATATTTTTTCAACTACTCCAAAGGATGACCAACACAATAACTCAAATCGTTCTTCATCAAGCAGTCGTAAAACGAGTATTCTAACGGTGACTACTCATCAATCAACCTCGCAGTTGCATTCGAACGTACCTCAAATGCCGTCTTTATCGAAAGTCAAGGAAAATACATTAAGCAATTTGCCCCACTTATCTCCAATTTTCATTCAGTTTGCCCAGACAGCAGATTTTGATGACCTCTTGAATAATTCAACAGAATATTGTAATCTCCAATTAAAATCCTCTAAAATTTCACCTGGTATAGGAAATGACCTAGAACGAAATCCAACAACTGATTTGAATGATCTACGAGAATCCGAGCCCGGTATGGATGGTCGCAAAAGCGATGCCTTACAGAGTTTAGCTTTTCGTTATAGCCGAATGTTGGTCGAATGGGGTGCGAAACTAGATTCGACGAAAGAACGCCATTTCTTTGAGGTGAATTTTCGGTTTCTTTCGTGGACTCATAAATATTTAAAACTCATATCTTGGCATTATTAGAGCTTTTATAGGTTTCTTCGCTCCTTTTCCTTACAACTTTATTCAACCGGTGAGCACACCAAATTCGTTCAAGGTCAAATTGACAATCTTTTTTGTGTACGAACAAAATATTTCAACATTGATAGAATGCCAGTCAAATTCAGAAAAACTGGTTCCTTCAAATTTTCGTTGTCTAAGCATGCTCAGTCGACATTCATAGACATCGGCATGAATTCAGAAGGGCAGCCTTCGAAGCGTTCCCGAAGATTTGGGTTGAAAAAGCTGAACAAAGCTCGGAATGTTGGATTTGGGCATTTAGCAGAGAAGCGAAAACTGTTCAAGTCAAACGCGAGGGCTACGATGGACGCTTCTGATTTGAATGATTTGAATCTAGATCAACTTACCATGGAGGCCCAGCTGTCAAGTTCCGAGCAAAGGAAACAGGCTTTTGCGATAATTTCAGGGGTCGCCCAACCGAAGAATGCCGATTCTGAAGACGCGGAGAAACAGCTCGCGGCAGTCACGGGCAGTGGAAGTTCAACGAAATCAAGAAAGTAAGGCACCAGAAAAGATCTTTTGTTCTATTATTTGATACTTAGATGGCATTGTGTGGAATGTATCTGCTGTTCAAACAGGAATTTCTCGATACGCCAAATCTTAAACGCCAGATCTCCAATCATCGCGTCTCTGCTCCCTCCACGGCAAGTGACTTATGATGATGTCCGAAAGCCTACCAGCGGGTGTCAGGATTCAAGGTAACAAATACCTTTTATACTTCCATCCGACAGATACAGAATACACTTTGAAACGTTAACGCATTAACAAACGTAATACCTCTATCTTTCTCTACTCTTTTACCTCCATCTAATCAGCTCAACCGCGAAACCAGTCACACATCCACCTCCGCCATCATTCTACACTAACACCCACTCCCCATCTACCAAACCATCTTACTCCCTCACGACATCTTTAAATCCAGCTAAACCAGTCTACTCCACTCCACCCTTAAATCAACTTATCAAACCAATTTCATCCCGTCCAACACGTGGTACCTTTAATTACATACATCCAAATTTATGGCGTCAATTACATTCAGATATCCACATTACCAAATCGTATTTTAAACCATCTAAATTAACGCCATTAAATTCAAATACACTTGACCTGATTTTGCAACAGAATAGTGGAAATACGCTACAAAAAGCATTAGGAATCAAAGTTTAATTTGACAAAGATACTAACGTTTCAACAGATTTAAAACTGCTTAAATTGCTAGAATCTAAAGTCTGATTTATAGTTTGTTCAAGTAAAAATAATTGAAATTTATTTGTGTCTATTTATTTTGCTATTTTGTGACTTTGTTAGTTCTATTTTCCCGGTTTTTGTGTCCGGTTTGCGGATTTATACTATAAAAATAAAAATAAATTATCAATAATGAATTCAGGTAAATTCGTTTTACAATTTGCAACAGGCAAAAAGAAAATTGGATTATTTACATTCCAGAACTGTTATCTCGTGATAGATAAAATAATATCGGGTGATATGAATGGACTACTCGGACATGGCTTACACGGGTGTAGATAGAGTATATATGTACATTTTGGGATTGGTTGGTTTAGAATCTTGGAGATTCGGCGGTGGTTTACCAAAGTCAGGCAAAGGATTGTGAACCAAAGATTTATTTATTCTTATTAAGGATACATTGGTTGCATTGTACAGTTGATGAGGAAGACCAAATTACTACTGAACGCAGAACGAATCGCGAGAAAGAGCGGGGCGTCGCAAAAATTGAAGTGCACGAATACAACTGTATCAGTTGGATTATATCGAATATATACAGGTCACTTTAGAAGACTCCAATTTCGGTCTCTGTTTCTCTTTCGCACTTAAAACACAATATCCGGTCATTTATTCCCGTACATGATTACAGAAAAGAAACTAAACGTAACTAAATAGAAACCATCCGCAGTTACACCTTTCGCTACATTTGCAATATATAACCATGATCCCCTGCTATATCGCCTTAACCCAACACTACCAAATTTATCCATAACATCTCTTGAAAGAAAAAAAAAAGGTATAAGTTACACAGATAAAACTAGAAAACTATGGTGAACCGATAAGAACGACTTGTGTTCCATATATCCACGTCGATGTAACCAATGACAAAGGGTGAATTTGAATGCTCCAAATAAGGTATGATTGTTGAAGGATTAACGAATGATGATGAAATCAAGCTGGGTTGCGATGAAAGTGACAGGAAATTTCAACGATTTTCCAGAGGAAAGGAAAGATTGGTGGTTATGATATGTTAGATACAACACAATCTACTCTTCATCTTCGTCCTGAGTTTGAGAATTTAAATGTAGGGATCAGTTAATATTGAATGCTGGCAAGAACGATTAAGAAGCAGGAGGGAAATGTCAAACATACATCGCCAGCGGCAGCACCACCTTTGTATTTAGCCATCTCTTTGTCATAACGGGCCTTGTCAGCTTTGGCTTTATCGTTATATGGCTATTATTTTAAAAAGATAGATAGGATACGTTAAACACGACTCAGAAAACCTGACGTTATTTGCAGTGAGAGACAAAATGAAGGATACAAATATTCAAGATTGAGAACGACAGAATAGGAGAGCAGAAATAGACAAATGCTAAAGGTACGATGAAGAACGCAAGGCAACTAGGACGATAAATGAATCGGATGAACATACCTTCTTTTCGTTTTCATCTAATTCCTTCCATTTAGCACCGAGGATCTTGGCAATTTCACCTGTTTATAGACGAACAGGGCGGATGAGATGTCGCCCAATGTGGATACAAACACAGACGATGAAAAGACAATAAAAAATAGGATGTTAGTTTCGCCACGAAAAGGTTGTTTATGCATACGAGTTTTTAAAAGTCTATCGACAAGAAAAAGCAGAAACAGTAGCATATAGTCGTGAAACACATAAGCCCCAACATCAACATGCACTGATTAGGTAGCATATAATGTTGGATTCGGAGCATGCAAAACCGCCACCGACGGCATCATCCGTCCAAACAAAGATAGAGACAAGGTGGCACCTCTGACGGGCAACAACGAAAAAGGGAAACCCAAACATACCAACATTGAGCCCGGGGTTTTCGCTTTTCACACCATCCCTAGCTTCGGCACAAAAGTGGAAGTAGCCGGATAAAGGTCTCTTGGGAGCGTTGGGGTCTTTGGCTTTCTTGACCTTTTTGCCTCGTTTCATGGGGGCATCGACGGACTTCTTGACTTTAGCTTCTTTGGGCATTGTGTGTTGTGTAAGTAGTGGTAGTAGAGGGAGGTGGGATGTGAAACCTAAGACGAAGTCGCGGGGTGGAGGGTCAGTTTGGAGTGTGTATGTGGTGGCAGCCCGTTGAAGCGTCCAGGGCAGTTTACTAGTGCGCTTGTTGTACAGTGTACACCAGCGGCAGTGGGGCTGTTCCCACAGCGGAAACGTGTGGAACGCAATAAAGACGGGAGGGAGGGTTCGGGGGAGAAATTGTCAGCAACATACCTTTGTCTGGGATGCAAGGGACGGATGGATGGGAGAATCAAGCTTTGATTTGAGAAATCTTGCGAGATAGAGAGGGTGGAATGTTGTGGAGAAGGAAGGCAGTGGGGAATTGCTTCCCTCCTTATGAAATTGACCGCAGCCCTCCTTCTGCCGCAGCTCCCGGGCCTTGATTTTATACTGTACAACTACCAATTTACCATGATATCCAAAATTAAAATGAATTCGTTACAGCCTCGTCTTTAAATGATCTTTAAAACCTGGTACAAGCAGGTTAACCTTTGCTCGTCGCAACGTGCAGATGTGCACGTGACCTAAACAAGGACCTACTCCTTATTTGGCCCATTATCTACTGCCAATGTCCGCACTTTGCAGCTTATTAACATACTAGTAAGATATGGCATTCTCTCAAGATCCCGCATTCATGAACATGATTCAGGTATTTTGTTCAAATGCTTTCTTGTTGTTATCTGAAACCTTCTGGGCTTTCGACTAACCAAGGATGCACTCGCTACTTTGATTATTTGGATTGGCAGGCTCGACTCGGCGATTTGGTCGGCCAAGTTGTCCCAGAGTATTATAATTCTTTACCAGCTGATGCGAAAAGACGTGTTCAAGCTTTGAAGAATCTACAAGTACGTAGATTATAGGCTTCGTTAGAAGTGTTTATCACTTTCAGCTGAACTTATGCCGCCTTTACTTTGTATCTTGTTGCTTTGATAGACGAAACACAATGAGTTGGAAAGACAATTCCATAAAGAAGTATTGGAATTAGAGAAAAAGTATCATAATTTGTACAAACCCTTGTATAATAAGGTTTCTCGTCGTTCATTATTCCTTGTCAAAAGCGAGTCTATGCGCTTACAGTCCTTTAGCGTTCAGAGATTGTCGCCGGTAAATACGAACCAACCGATGAAGAAGCAAAAAAAACTGAAGAGGAAGAGGAAGAAGAGAAAGAGGCCCCAGCAACTGAGGTATAGTCTACCGATGTCTTCTCGTATTCGCGGGCACGTGAAATTGAGTTTGTTTATTCTGTTCTTGCAAAAGTCGAAGGAACCGGTCACTGGTGTACCAGAATTCTGGTTGCGAGTTCTCATGAATCACCCACACATATCTGAAATGATTACAGAAGAAGATCAAGAAGTTCTGAAATCATTAATCGACATTAAGGTTGCATATTTGCCCGACAATCCTGTACGTTTCGATTAAGTTTTGATGATTGCACTTCGTCCTATTTCTGACAGTTTCTTCTTCTATACATCAGGGCTTTAAACTCGATTTCCAATTTAGCTCGAACGATTACTTCACTAATGAGGTTTTGACTAAAACTTACTATCTGTCCGAACCAACTGAAGCCAACAGAGCCGATGATTACATGTATGATCATGCTGAAGGGTTCGTGTCTAAATATAATGCAAGTTCTGAAGTTTTTGGTGATGCTGATGTCTGAAATCGAAGAACCGAAATCAACTGGAAAGAGGGCAAGAATCTTGCTTTCCGTGTGGAAACGAAGAAACAACGTCATAAGGGTACAAACCAAACTCGAATCGTTAAGAAGACTGTTCCGACGGAAACTTTCTTCAACTTCTTTAAACCACCTAAGGTTCCCGCCGAAGATGAAGGTTAGTGGATTACAATCGTAAAGAAATTTGATAACGACGTCCTGACATCAGTATTTTAGAAATTACTGAAGAAGAAGCCCAAGAGCTTGACGAAAAACTTGAAGCCGACTATGAAATTGGTGAAGACATCAAAGAAAAATTGATCCCGGACGCTATTGGATGGTTTACTGGTGAATCTGTTGAATTGGACGATGACGAAGTATGAAATTTCTGATTGGGTTTTACTCTAAACTTCTTGCTGATATCTTTGTATTTTAGTATGGTGGTCAGTTTGGTGGCTTCGAAGATGATGATGATGATGACGAAGAAGAGGATGACGAGAGTGATGACGATGAATCCGACGAAGATGATGAAGATGGGGATCAAAGTGGCAAGGTAAGTTTGGAGCATTAGCTAATACTTCTCGTCCTTAATGTTAATGAACTATTTTATTTTAGCCACCTGCCGCCACTGGCGACAACCCTCCAGAATGCAAACAACAATAAACATGAAAGTTAACATATCATTGTTAGTGTCGTAATAGCATTTTTGTTTGTGTGATCAGTGACTTGTCAATTTTGTCAATATTCTTGCACAAGCAGGCTGTATTTGTAGTGACTTTATAATAAGTTTGGTTGATAATACCATTCGTTATTTAGAGTGTATTGATTTTGAGAAGGAAAGTACGACATGAAAATAATAATATTTTACAAGTACCATCGCTATTGATACATGATTACTACTTATAATGCTCAGACACCTCTTCTGTAATTGACTTGAACGTTACCCGTTAAGCGCTTCACTGAATAATGAGCACCGCCAACTAAAATTGCAATGACGGCAGTTTCTACACCCAGGATTGAGAGATCAAGTCCGCCTCCATAGGCCATAAAATATCCGACGACAGCGCAAATTCCCTGGAAGGTTCTAAAAATTCCCGATGCCGCCAATAAGTTACTCTCATGGAAGGAGGTAATTAATCCGGTGTTAACCATGCCAGTAATAGGGTTCTCTATTAGAGTAATCACCAAGTTGAGAATAATCAGCCCAACTTGCACTGAGTCTGGAGCTGAATTTTCAGCTTTGACATTTCGCTTAACATTGGCCAAGCCGAACTGTAACCCTAAAAGCAATCCACTGCCAACAATAAGTGGAATGTTGACTGCAAAATTTTTGTTACGAATGATATCGATCAACATTCTCGGGCGACTGTTAAAGTAAGTTCTATATGACTCGTACTGTTCAGCTGGTGTGTTACCGTAATTTGGAATTGGTGGCAAAGGGAAGACGATAAGAACACAAACACTAGCAAAAGTCGCAGCGATAAGAATTAACACAAGCCAGAAAGCTATGGGTCGTGGGGTTAAAGGGGAGTCGCCGAAGTAAACAGGTTCTGCGTCTGCTGGAGATAAGTTCCAGCTCAAAACGCCGAAAACGTACGCGACAGTTATGCACGCTGTAAAAATGGATACAAGTTTCCAAATTTTTTTGCCGCTACAAGCCGAGAATCGGGACAAATAAAGGGGCGCTGCCGTAAAAAGATGACCGAATGCGAAGCCGCTCATTGGAATAGTAACGGTGTGTATGTCGGGATAGTCGGCCAGGAAAGTGATGATGGCGCAAGACGTAATCCAGAATGCCGCAAAACCAATAGTAACCTTTAACCAAGATTTCGATATAAATGCGGAAAGGATGGAAGCGAGAGCATAGCATGCGAACGTAATGGCAATGGTGTGAGTTTTGTTAGGTAATTCCAAGACCAGACGTTCAGTGTTGCTATTGATTCATTGAGCGTTAGAGCGATGCTACTATCAGACTGCCGCAAGAGAAAATAAAATTGATTATACTTACAACGCAAACCAAGAGCATGCTGTGGAGAAGCTGAAAACGAATACTTTCCACACCGGGTTCTTCACCGGATTTTCCAACACAGGAACTTTGTCAGGGTCGATAACATCAAAATTTACATTCAATTTGAGTCGGGTTCCGGGGCCGTCGATATTGTCTGTCGACTCTGAAAGTGTTATACCTTGATGTTCCATAGCGAAAATTTTCGGCAAAGCAAACTTGAAGGATGCAAGACGAAATCTGCAACGTTTTAATGAAAGTAACCAAGCCCAGCCGTTCCTCTGACGACATAGCAATTTAAATAGTGCTTCGCAGACAATAGCCATGTAAAAAAATGCCTTCAATTTCACAAAAGAGGTTATGGTTTGAAATATCATAATTCCATCGATGGGATTATTTAAATAATTCATATTCTGAATGAAACGCGAAGTGCAGAGAAGGCAAGGAGTTTAGATATCAACCGCCACGTGATAAGCATAACAAATTTTTCTTGGCTTCGGCTGTAAATGACTGAAAATCACTACGCCTTCATAAATTGTGTTCTTTTTCAGAGATTTATCGTTTTAATTCTTTATTTATCTAGTAACAGAAATGAAGGACTCGTTCTTCATTACCTCAGACAACGAATCGGTCTCACAACCGCAGAAACGGAAGGGGACTAATGCGAATGCGCTCAAGTCAGTTAAACGGAGGAAACAGGATAAAGATCATGAAAGTGAAGATGAAATTGGAGCTGGTGGGATAGATGATATTGATTTTCAGTCATACTCTACTGGCGAAGAGGAATCGGACGAGGAAGATAAAGAGACTGCTGCTGAAAAGAGATTGCGATTGGCAAAGGAGTATCTTAAAACGATCGAGACTGAATTGGGTATGTCTCGAATTCCCCTTATTTCAATGCTTTCAATTAATTATACTTTATTAATTGTTAATTTAACTACAGAAGAAAACGTGGGATTTGATGCCAAAGACATCGATCGTGATTTAATTGCTGAAAGATTGAGGGACGATGCGGTACGTGTGTCTGCCAGAGACAACAAATTACTTCGAAGAAAATTACTTAAAAATGACTCACGAAATACTCGTGAAATAGCTTGAGACCTCCGGGAAATTGTTTCGTAATGTGGCCGATCAATACGCCAGCTATCTGTCACATGCTGAGGTCAAAATGTTTCCAAGAGGTCATCAACTTTCGATAACTTCCGCTGTGATTACACCTGATCAGAAATACGTATACAGTGGGAGTAAGGATGGATCTATCATCAAATGTAAGCAATTTTACCTGAATTGACTTGATGCTTGTCGTGGCTGACTTCGAGTGCTCCAGGGGACTTCATCACTGCAAAGAAGCTGCATGTATTTCGAGGCGGGCGTCGCAACACAGGGAAAGCCAAGGTTGGGCATACTGGCCGCGTTTTGTCACTAGCTATATCGTTTGACGGCACGTACCTGGCCAGTGGCGGAGACGATAATCGACTGAACATTTGGAGTGTAAAGGATGACACGCATGTTCATTGTTTCAATCAACATCGAGATGCTGTGACGGTATGTTCTGCAAACTTTCATTGAACTGCAACGGAAGACTGATAGAATTTGCAATCCTAGTCTCTTACCTTCAGAAAAGGCTCCAACCAACTCTACTCCGCGAGTAATGATCGGACGGTCAAGGTGTGGAATATTGACGAAATGACATATGTGGAAACATTGTACGTAACAGTTACTTGCTTTTGTTCTGGGTCGTTGCGAATTTCTTATTTTGCCCAAATATAGATTCGGACATCAAGATCAAATCACGGGTATCGATACTTTATCCCGCGAAACATGCATAACGTCTGGTGGCCGAGATCGTACACTACGACTTTGGAAAATTATAGAAGAATCTCAACTCGTTTACCGCGGTTCACAGGGGACATCATCAAATATCAATGATTCAAGCCAGCTTGCCGTTGCCGGATCGATAGACTGTTTGACTTTGATTAACGAAGAGTATTTTCTTTCTGGGTCCGACTGCGGTTCAATATCACTGTGGAACATTGGGAAGAAGAAGCCTGTCTTTATTCAACGACTTTGCCACGGAACCCAAACACCACGACCCGATGAAGTTGAAGTCGGCAACCGGAAGAAACCTTTCTGGGTTACTGCCATAGCTTGTGTGAAGTACACGGATTTGTTCCTCAGTGGAAGTTGGGATGGTGAAGTCAAAGTATGGAGGATAAGCCCTAATTTCAAGAATTTCACATTCGTCGGAAATGTTGCTGTGGTATGTAGTTCTATTGTTTTTGATGATTCCATCTGTGAGATGATCAGGTTTAACATAACATCAATTAGCCTGGATTCATCAACTCTCTATCTGTGCTCCCTCCGAAGTCTTTCCCTACATCTATTTCCCATTCTCATGCTCCTACCCGCAATCAGTTACCACCTCCAAGTGCGAACAAGAATTCTCGCATCCATGACATTCACATTCTCGTTGGAACTGGTCAAGAGCATAAATCTGGGCGTTGGCTGAAGCTAGGTGGAAAGCATGGGCGATATGCTAATTCTATATATAATAATTCATCCGATTCACGTGAAGATAACGAAGAAGTGGTAGTAAATGGAGTCAACGAAGTGTCATCGCACGATAACGGGAATAGCAATGCTACATATTCCTCTCAACCACCAAAAAATGTACTGTATACGATTTCATTAAGTCCGTCCATACTTGAAGACAGTATTAAAAATCCAAAGGAAAAACCTTCTTACGACGGTCGGTAGTTTGTAATATTGAAGTCTATCAGTATATTATATAAAATGTTAAAAGAAATGTTTCTGCATGATCACCAAAAAGAAATTTTTTACACCTGGTCACGTGACCCATTTGGAAACAAACCAAGCGAAAGGACAAGCTGATCTCTAGTTATCTATATAACACACATTGATAATGTCCACGGCGTCGGCGTCATCATATACCCCTCCACCGAAGCCCGTACAAGATTTACCCCCTCCTGGAGGGTTTGGCTCAGTTCGATACAAAAGAAATCTTCCATCCCGAGGACCCAGCGGTGCTGTTTTGTTTGCTGGAGTGATTGGAATTATGACTTATGGATGGTATTGGACTATTGAAGGGATTAAAGAACGAAGGTACATGATTCCTCATAGTTATTTTTGATGGATTCATCCGGCGACCTCTCAATATTTGCTGGTTATCCTGTTCATTATCTCTAAATTCACCCATCTTAGGGAATTGAAACGAGAAAAAGTATGGTCCCGTATTCACCTTACTCCAGTATTGCAAGCCGAATCAGATCGAGAAGAAGTCCGCAGAATTTTACATCAAGAACAGACAGAAGCAGAAGTGATGAAGGATGTGAAGGGCTGGAAAGTTGGTGAAAGTGTATATCACACAAAGCGATACGTACCGCCGACTGTGATGGTAGCTGAGAAGAAATGGTTGAATATATTTTAAGACGTGAATTTATGTTGACAATAATAGCAAGAAGGGGTTCTTCGCTTGATGTTATGGGACGAACTTGTGTGAGGTCTGAAGTCGAGTGTACAGAAAACTGATCTTTAATGGTTTTTCTCATGGTATTGGGTGATTGTTGGTAGACTTTGTAACAATAAACATGTAATTCAGATTAGAGGATGGAGTTGCTAATGGTACGAAAATGACCATTTGTGGACTCGATGGTTTTAACGTTTTTAATGAATCTGTAAGCCGACGATTACACCATCGCCGGTTCTAACTATCATGCCATGGTGCCATATATAGCCTTTATCAGTTATATTGCTGAAAATTCAGCTTCTCTCCTTTAATCTTAATGGTTAAGGGTTAGAATGTACGATCATATGGACATCGTATTGCTGATAGTAAACTCCATTATTGCTTGTCAGCGTCACGCGCCCGTTGACGATGTAAACAAGAATACTTCCCCTTGACCTGTAGCAGTCTGCGTACACCTTTGGTACAACGATTCCCTCAACTAAATACGAATTAAAATGGTGAAAGAAAGCGATAAGAATTCAGCTCTCACAAACCCCGATGCATTGGACGATGAGATTTATTTTGCCGGATCCGACGATGAACAAATTCTTCTAGATGAGGCGACTGGCGGTTCGTCCGACGTAGACGATGCCTCTGCTGATTTAACTTTTGATTCTGAGACGATTAATGGAGGAGAAGAAACTAGTGACACTGAACAGAAGAATGAGAACGAGGAAATGTCCAAAATTGAGAAGAAGCGAAAGCGAAGGTTAAAAGATAAAGAGAGAAAGGTCTGGCATGAAGTTGTTCTTGGTAGTCCAACATAGTTACGGGATTACTCACAGTTCTCTTATCGAATTACTCAGAAACGTAAGATAGGGTTGAAAGACGAAGAAACCACTCTTCGCGATTTCAGCAGAGGAACTCAGGCGCTAGTTTTTCGACACTTCCTTGCGGATTGCTCCGCGAAGGAGAATTTAACTAAGTTTGAGGCCGAGACTTTGGCAATTGACGGTATTTATCCGAAATAAATAATTCAACAATGATAAACAAACTCATTTGGCATTTCTCACTCTAGATTCTCGATTTGTGGATGGTGTGTCGTTTGAGCGAGACCACTCTCTTGATAATTTATCACACTACGTGAAATCAGGTATTTCCGTATTTTACGGTATCATTAATCTAAGTGTATTTTATCTGATTTATTCTGCGATTGAATTTTTTTAAGTTTTACCCGAATGGGATTCGATTGCAAAGATCATACTGAAAAAACGAAAGAAAAAATCGAAGAGCGCCGACGCTAAAGTCATGGCCGATCCATTTATACTGGTGCTTTGTAGTTCCGCCATACGATGCATGGATGTGATAAGGTGCTTTCAGTAGAATGAATGCTATTAACCCTATATCATATACTCAAACAGTTGTTTATTTCAGATCTCTCCGGACATTACATATTTCAGCAAAAATAGGAAAGCTTTTTGCGAAGCACATGAAAATAGACGAACAAGTAGAGTTTTTGAAAAAGAATCCTGTACATATAGCCGTGGGTACTCCAAATCGAGTGTTGAAATTGATGGAGAAAGGTTTGTTATCTCTCTACCTAGGTGTCAAGGTCCATGTACTAATGACATTTAAACTTCATTTCCTTTCTGCTGGATTTTGTTTACTTGCATTACTTCACAATTAAACAGAGGCATTTTCTACCAACTCGCTCAAGCTTGTCCTTCTAGATTCTACTTTTAAAGACTCTAAACAACGAACAATATTTACATTACCCGAATGCAAACAAGATTTGTTCAATTTATACAGACATTATCTAATCAGACTATTGTCGAACATGACCAACGATGACGACTCGTTGATAAAAGACAAGGAAAGCGAGAGTGGAATAAATGAACAAGAAAAGAACCAAAGTATTATGGTGGGATTGTATTGATGGGACAGCATTGGTTTTCTGTGTGCGATAAACACAAAGAGCATGTGCAGTGTGCACGTCTTAGATATCTAATGTGACTTTAATATTAAATTTTTAATCGATTGTAATAAAACCATTTCTTCCAATCAATGCCGCTGTAATACAAGAAGGATTGTGTTCGAAATATTTTATATGCACTATATAGTGAAATAATCTGTCCTCCAGCAGTGATTGGTATCGGGAGATTCGACGCGTGCTTCACCGCACCGTTTATATTTTGCGTGTCAATCTGGTACGACATTAATGTACGTTCCGTGTATGATCAATCAAAATTCACCTCTTGCAAAAGCTTGGCATTCCCGTCCAACCTTTCTGTTAAAAATAAAGGAGGTTTCGCTTCAGTCCGCCACTCGTTTTTATTCCAAAAATCGAAAGTCGACTAAATTTTCAACAGAAGGCGCTCAAACGACAACTTGAACATCAGCCGTTGCAAACTTGTGGTCACAACGATGAGCAGTCATTTCACTTATGCAGATTTTGAATCGTCAGAGATTGACCGTTATGGTCAGTCAGTTCGCTCGAATTCCTCCAACAACCAAACCCCTTCGAGCATCAGCTACAGTCCCAAACCTGCGACGGGACGATCACGAACTGACACCGCGGCTTCAAATTATACGACTAGAACAACCATGACTGCTAATTCGAACACAAGTTCAAATACAGCGAGCAGAAGTATTTCCAATAAAGACGACATTTGGCCAGAAATTGACACAATACCCTCGTCTTTTTCAGTTCCACCACCAATAACTGATTCACCGCCTTATCCTGCTTTCCTTTCACCGCAGTATAAACCTTCCCCACCGTCGCAGCCACTGAATGCAACGACAGCACCCGAAAAATTTCCGAAGTCGTACTTTTCATTCGACCCGCCACCATCATTTGACGACAAATCTGCTGCTACTGAACAGGCGCCATCGATCATTGGGTCCTTTTATACGACCACAACCTACAGGAATGCGAACAAGAAACAGCCGCTATACAAATGCACACCTTTTGTATTATTTTGCCTTGGATTCTTTATCATGCCGGCTTGGTGGTTAGGATGGGTGAGCCCCATAGTCACTAAGCGCGACGCTGTGTTCAGAGTTTGGAATAAAAGGCTTAGCCTGTTCTCCTTTGTCGTCATCATTTTTGGCGGCATCGCCGGATTAGTGGTTATTTTAACAGCGCCAAAGAAAGTTAACATCTCATAAGCATATGTTTTGGCGTATCTGGATCGTGTTAAGTATATTCCCTAGAAACCTATATATAGATTGTAAACATAGATGTATAATATTTATTTGTTGACAAAGATTGGGCCCTTCGTTGTTATCAAATACTGTGTACTCGTGAAATATAAGATATCAGCTGTGTCTTGCGCAGGCTATTGATTTTAAGCTTAAGGCAATTAAGACATCATATCCTTATAAAAAATGGTGAACGTGACTCCATGATTTCTTTTTCTCATCTAACGGTTAATATGATACATGTTCAGAGTGATGTTCTTTGTCCTTCGTCATGAACACTACTAGAAATTATGAATTTGACATGGCCACATTAAACGGTCCGACGGTCTGCCATCACCCTGACGATACTGCCCACACCAGCGACTTCAGTCAACTGCAATGGAAGGAAACGAATAAAAGAACAGATAATATAAGTTTGAGTTGGCGAGAAAGTTGGGAATACAAGTAGAAACAAGAGCTAACCTTCTCATGCCATGCCAACAGAACACCAGTGTTGAACACTTCCGGGGTAGCGAAACCCTTATACAAATATTTCATCAATACATCGCACTGCTCCACCGACAATTTCTTGATTATACTGGGAATATCTGCCGATTTAGCGGCAGACAGAGCATCGATAACGGTACGTGTGTTTTTGTCCTGAAATAACCAGACATGATGTTAAACTATGGCAAGGGGAGAACGAGGTCGAGACATTGTGAAAACATGGTAATCCAGATTGATAGTTACTTTAGCAGAGTTAATGGAGTCTGAACCATACGGAGGGTTGTCCAGAGCTTTCAAAACTGCTTCGGACGCTTGACCCCTTTAGTAAATACAAAGCGAAGACAGATACGTCAGTATATTGCCAGAGAAGGATTGAGAAAGTAAACAGCCGCGTCTAAGTTGATTTCCGACGGTACATTTGAAGTTGTCGGCTATCTTCAGACTGAATTTGCTTTCAAGGAAAATGGATTTTCCCTTGCAACATACCTTTGTATCAAATTAGATACTTCGGCTGCCCTCGAGTCTACCTGAGAAGTAATAAGGTGGACATCAACAGCGGCAGCAGATTCAGGGGCGGCGTTCTCATCATCGTAGTCATCATCAACGGCCATAGAATCGACATCAACTTTTCGGTGCGCCATATTGAGAACTGTAATTCGGGAATATGGATATAAGAGAAAATGAGCAGCAGCTTTCGGTCTTGGAAGACGGGACACAAATTCGGCTTCGAGATGAAAGGTCACGTGCCCTACAGAATGATAATAGGCGATCTAATGGCGGAGATCCCAATTGGTATTAAAATTATTACATCTTTTGGAAATGAAAAGGTAAATATTATATCCGTTATCAATGTGGCCATCTTAGAAATCTGATACTTGCAACCATACAAGTTGTAGCGTTCTGACTGGCTGGAATGTATCATCGGAACTGTCGTGCCCACCTAACTCGACCTCTCGTGTTTGTCTTGAGTTGACTACATTTTGATCGAGTTCTTGCCGGATCTTTTATACATCTGGTAACCCTCTCATCACTGCAGTGAGCTTATGCGATGTCTAATCCTCGTTTAGCTGAATTACCTCTAGACACCGCAGAAATCCCGACGTTGAACCCGTCTATTGTCGGCGCACGAAATGGAAGTGTGGATATTTTTTCAACTACTCCAAAGGATGACCAACACAATAACTCAAATCGTTCTTCATCAAGCAGTCGTAAAACGAGTATTCTAACGGTGACTACTCATCAATCAACCTCGCAGTTGCATTCGAACGTACCTCAAATGCCGTCTTTATCGAAAGTCAAGGAAAATACATTAAGCAATTTGCCCCACTTATCTCCAATTTTCATTCAGTTTGCCCAGACAGCAGATTTTGATGACCTCTTGAATAATTCAACAGAATATTGTAATCTCCAATTAAAATCCTCTAAAATTTCACCTGGTATAGGAAATGACCTAGAACGAAATCCAACAACTGATTTGAATGATCTACGAGAATCCGAGCCCGGTATGGATGGTCGCAAAAGCGATGCCTTACAGAGTTTAGCTTTTCGTTATAGCCGAATGTTGGTCGAATGGGGTGCGAAACTAGATTCGACGAAAGAACGCCATTTCTTTGAGGTGAATTTTCGGTTTCTTTCGTGGACTCATAAATATTTAAAACTCATATCTTGGCATTATTAGAGCTTTTATAGGTTTCTTCGCTCCTTTTCCTTACAACTTTATTCAACCGGTGAGCACACCAAATTCGTTCAAGGTCAAATTGACAATCTTTTTTGTGTACGAACAAAATATTTCAACATTGATAGAATGCCAGTCAAATTCAGAAAAACTGGTTCCTTCAAATTTTCGTTGTCTAAGCATGCTCAGTCGACATTCATAGACATCGGCATGAATTCAGAAGGGCAGCCTTCGAAGCGTTCCCGAAGATTTGGGTTGAAAAAGCTGAACAAAGCTCGGAATGTTGGATTTGGGCATTTAGCAGAGAAGCGAAAACTGTTCAAGTCAAACGCGAGGGCTACGATGGACGCTTCTGATTTGAATGATTTGAATCTAGATCAACTTACCATGGAGGCCCAGCTGTCAAGTTCCGAGCAAAGGAAACAGGCTTTTGCGATAATTTCAGGGGTCGCCCAACCGAAGAATGCCGATTCTGAAGACGCGGAGAAACAGCTCGCGGCAGTCACGGGCAGTGGAAGTTCAACGAAATCAAGAAAGTAAGGCACCAGAAAAGATCTTTTGTTCTATTATTTGATACTTAGATGGCATTGTGTGGAATGTATCTGCTGTTCAAACAGGAATTTCTCGATACGCCAAATCTTAAACGCCAGATCTCCAATCATCGCGTCTCTGCTCCCTCCACGGCAAGTGACTTATGATGATGTCCGAAAGCCTACCAGCGGGTGTCAGGATTCAAGGTAACAAATACCTTTTATACTTCCATCCGACAGATACAGAATACACTTTGAAACGTTAACGCATTAACAAACGTAATACCTCTATCTTTCTCTACTCTTTTACCTCCATCTAATCAGCTCAACCGCGAAACCAGTCACACATCCACCTCCGCCATCATTCTACACTAACACCCACTCCCCATCTACCAAACCATCTTACTCCCTCACGACATCTTTAAATCCAGCTAAACCAGTCTACTCCACTCCACCCTTAAATCAACTTATCAAACCAATTTCATCCCGTCCAACACGTGGTACCTTTAATTACATACATCCAAATTTATGGCGTCAATTACATTCAGATATCCACATTACCAAATCGTATTTTAAACCATCTAAATTAACGCCATTAAATTCAAATACACTTGACCTGATTTTGCAACAGAATAGTGGAAATACGCTACAAAAAGCATTAGGAATCAAAGTTTAATTTGACAAAGATACTAACGTTTCAACAGATTTAAAACTGCTTAAATTGCTAGAATCTAAAGTCTGATTTATAGTTTGTTCAAGTAAAAATAATTGAAATTTATTTGTGTCTATTTATTTTGCTATTTTGTGACTTTGTTAGTTCTATTTTCCCGGTTTTTGTGTCCGGTTTGCGGATTTATACTATAAAAATAAAAATAAATTATCAATAATGAATTCAGGTAAATTCGTTTTACAATTTGCAACAGGCAAAAAGAAAATTGGATTATTTACATTCCAGAACTGTTATCTCGTGATAGATAAAATAATATCGGGTGATATGAATGGACTACTCGGACATGGCTTACACGGGTGTAGATAGAGTATATATGTACATTTTGGGATTGGTTGGTTTAGAATCTTGGAGATTCGGCGGTGGTTTACCAAAGTCAGGCAAAGGATTGTGAACCAAAGATTTATTTATTCTTATTAAGGATACATTGGTTGCATTGTACAGTTGATGAGGAAGACCAAATTACTACTGAACGCAGAACGAATCGCGAGAAAGAGCGGGGCGTCGCAAAAATTGAAGTGCACGAATACAACTGTATCAGTTGGATTATATCGAATATATACAGGTCACTTTAGAAGACTCCAATTTCGGTCTCTGTTTCTCTTTCGCACTTAAAACACAATATCCGGTCATTTATTCCCGTACATGATTACAGAAAAGAAACTAAACGTAACTAAATAGAAACCATCCGCAGTTACACCTTTCGCTACATTTGCAATATATAACCATGATCCCCTGCTATATCGCCTTAACCCAACACTACCAAATTTATCCATAACATCTCTTGAAAGAAAAAAAAAAGGTATAAGTTACACAGATAAAACTAGAAAACTATGGTGAACCGATAAGAACGACTTGTGTTCCATATATCCACGTCGATGTAACCAATGACAAAGGGTGAATTTGAATGCTCCAAATAAGGTATGATTGTTGAAGGATTAACGAATGATGATGAAATCAAGCTGGGTTGCGATGAAAGTGACAGGAAATTTCAACGATTTTCCAGAGGAAAGGAAAGATTGGTGGTTATGATATGTTAGATACAACACAATCTACTCTTCATCTTCGTCCTGAGTTTGAGAATTTAAATGTAGGGATCAGTTAATATTGAATGCTGGCAAGAACGATTAAGAAGCAGGAGGGAAATGTCAAACATACATCGCCAGCGGCAGCACCACCTTTGTATTTAGCCATCTCTTTGTCATAACGGGCCTTGTCAGCTTTGGCTTTATCGTTATATGGCTATTATTTTAAAAAGATAGATAGGATACGTTAAACACGACTCAGAAAACCTGACGTTATTTGCAGTGAGAGACAAAATGAAGGATACAAATATTCAAGATTGAGAACGACAGAATAGGAGAGCAGAAATAGACAAATGCTAAAGGTACGATGAAGAACGCAAGGCAACTAGGACGATAAATGAATCGGATGAACATACCTTCTTTTCGTTTTCATCTAATTCCTTCCATTTAGCACCGAGGATCTTGGCAATTTCACCTGTTTATAGACGAACAGGGCGGATGAGATGTCGCCCAATGTGGATACAAACACAGACGATGAAAAGACAATAAAAAATAGGATGTTAGTTTCGCCACGAAAAGGTTGTTTATGCATACGAGTTTTTAAAAGTCTATCGACAAGAAAAAGCAGAAACAGTAGCATATAGTCGTGAAACACATAAGCCCCAACATCAACATGCACTGATTAGGTAGCATATAATGTTGGATTCGGAGCATGCAAAACCGCCACCGACGGCATCATCCGTCCAAACAAAGATAGAGACAAGGTGGCACCTCTGACGGGCAACAACGAAAAAGGGAAACCCAAACATACCAACATTGAGCCCGGGGTTTTCGCTTTTCACACCATCCCTAGCTTCGGCACAAAAGTGGAAGTAGCCGGATAAAGGTCTCTTGGGAGCGTTGGGGTCTTTGGCTTTCTTGACCTTTTTGCCTCGTTTCATGGGGGCATCGACGGACTTCTTGACTTTAGCTTCTTTGGGCATTGTGTGTTGTGTAAGTAGTGGTAGTAGAGGGAGGTGGGATGTGAAACCTAAGACGAAGTCGCGGGGTGGAGGGTCAGTTTGGAGTGTGTATGTGGTGGCAGCCCGTTGAAGCGTCCAGGGCAGTTTACTAGTGCGCTTGTTGTACAGTGTACACCAGCGGCAGTGGGGCTGTTCCCACAGCGGAAACGTGTGGAACGCAATAAAGACGGGAGGGAGGGTTCGGGGGAGAAATTGTCAGCAACATACCTTTGTCTGGGATGCAAGGGACGGATGGATGGGAGAATCAAGCTTTGATTTGAGAAATCTTGCGAGATAGAGAGGGTGGAATGTTGTGGAGAAGGAAGGCAGTGGGGAATTGCTTCCCTCCTTATGAAATTGACCGCAGCCCTCCTTCTGCCGCAGCTCCCGGGCCTCCCCTTGCTAATGCGCGCGCCGTCTGGGCTTGTCCTGTGCTTGCCCTTTTCGTTATTCTTCAAATCTAGATTCCCGCACAATGAAATGCATTTGATGCTATCAAAAAAATATAGCGATACTCTCAACGGAATCTGCTACTTGTTTGTCTATTCTCATCATTCAGTCTGGTATGAATAAAATGGGATGGTACACATGCCGTACGTTTTCGTACATTTGCAGATCTTCCAAAACAAACGCTCAGTTCAGCACACAGCATATATACAGCATACGGCACCTGCAGTGATTAAAATAAGAGCAATTTGAAGGTTTTTTGCCTGTAAACGAGTCAGGTCCGCCGGGAAAAAAATCATGAGAAGGCGGCCTGCCGCCTGATCCCCTGAAGGTAGGACCGGCAAATTTGAGGGGAAAAGGCGACTGTTTTTGTATAAATTTATATATTATAATACAAAACAGAATATATCAGCAGTCACACCTGACACCATGGTCCCCCCTAATTTACCTGACTCTCGAAGGAGTTCTGTCCAGCCGAAGCTTACTTCTTTTTTTTCTCTTCCGTCAACCGACGACACATCAATGGTTACATCCAATACCGACACTCTTGAGCACCCATCTTCCA
Organism: Paraphysoderma sedebokerense; assembly: GCA_025602915.1. Classification (NCBI taxonomy): domain Eukaryota; kingdom Fungi; phylum Blastocladiomycota; class Physodermatomycetes; order Physodermatales; family Physodermataceae; genus Paraphysoderma; species Paraphysoderma sedebokerense. Next base: position 2,658 of record JAHLJZ010000031.1, on the reverse strand, counting down.
CCGATTCAAATATTACACAAGCCGCGGCAGAATCATAACATCAGCATTATTCAATGTCAATTCTTCATGTCGTGTCTTAATAAATTCGACTGAATCTTCGTCATCGTCGAATACAGATGTTACTTGTTCTCGACATCGTGTTTCTGCAACTAATTCGGCATCCGCCTACCGTACAGGTGCCGGTATTCTCAGTCACATTCTTAATGATGATCATGATACCCTATCTGATAGCAATAGTAGTAGCGATTCGGACAATGACTGCGACAATGACAATGATGAGAACGACGACGAGGCGCAGGGAACTGACACTTTTACTGACGATGACAATGATGACAACGACAGATTGCCACCTAGGAAAAGGATGAGATTTTCCAAGAAAAAAAAGAACCCCGATACATTTCATCCATCGTGGGAGAAATCTTTCAAATGGTTGGAGTCGAGCGAAAATCGAAAGGTTGCCTATTGTTTGTTATGTCGCAAATACAAACAGAAGAATCCATTCGCTGATTACAAAAAAGGTTCCTTTATCATCGATAAGCCTGCGTTCAGACATTCAGAGTATTGACAATATCGCCTACAGGCTCCACAAATCGCAAACGTTCGACATTGCGAACACATAACAACTCAGCTCAGCACAAACATGCAGAGACTTTGGATCAAATGTCAAAACAAATGTCAGTTTCCCCTAATAACGCATATGTTCGAAAAGCTGCTACAGTAGACAAATATCTTGAAGTTCTGGTGGATTGCGCATTCTTTGTAGCCAAGAGGGGAAGGCCCCTCACCGACTTCAGTGACCATGTTAGACTTCAACTTAGGAGATTAGATTCATCTTTTCGACATTCTCGCTTCACACAGTATCATAATTTCGATGGTGCCAGAGGGCTCATCGAGTCGATTCACTACGTCGAATATAAAAACTTCCGATCCAAACTCAAAGCATCTCCGTTCATCACCTTAATTCTCGATGAAACCACAGATATAAGTGTCTTCAAGCAGCTTTTGGTCTACATTCTCTTCCTTGACAATGAAACACCAACGGTTAAGTATTCACGCTTGCTCAAGTTAGATGCTTGTGACGCAGACAGTATTATGCGTAAAATCCAAGAGCATTTGAACCATTTGGGTGTTGATATGAAAAGAGTAATCGGACTGGGTACGGACGGAGCATCAGTGATGACAGGACGTCACAATGGCGTCGCTGTACAAATGCAAAGAATGAATCCCTTCTTGCTATTTAATCATTGTTGTGCACACCAACTAGCACTTGCCAGGTGCGCTTTCTTCGTAATCCGCAATTATGACTATTGCCTATTAAAGCCCAACTAACATCAATAAAGTAAGGATACCGCTGACGCCGTTCCATTCACGAAGACGGTTGAAACTCTCTTTCAAGATATGTACGCTTTTTACTCCAAGTCATACATACGTTTGGAGAACTTAGAATTCTGGCAGGAGTTTGAAACAGATGGATCATTACAAATATTAAAGGTCGTGAAAACGAGATGGCTAAGCATGGCTTTAGTTGCGCAACGTTTCTGGAATATTATCTCGCCCCTTGGACAGTATTTGAATGAGTTATCGAGTAATGATCCAAGTGGAATAGCAGCAAATCTACTAAATCGTTTACGGCAATACCGATTCGTGGGATTCCTGGCGTTCCTTAATGATATTCTTGGAGAGTTGGCATTACTTCAAACGTCAGTCTCCGACTTCAATATAACTCGAGTTAGTCAGGCTATCAATTCAACTATCCAAATCATTAACCGCTGGTGCCAGGGGGTAATTACTCGCCCTCGTTCCGGGAATTTCTCGAGGAAGTATCGGAATCGGAAAACGCTAACCCTATCGCACCCGCATTCCGCTCTATAACTCTCACCATCCTTCCTCAAGATCATGAAAATCTCATCCGTGACATCTCCTTATATTGCCGCAAAGTCATAGGATATCTTCAGCAACGCTTTCACGAACTCCCGATTATATCAGCGTTCTCAATTTTCGTTCCTCGTTCCTTTCCTTTCTTTGATACGGGATTTGCCGAGTATGGCATTCAAAACTTGAAGATACTCTGCGATTGGTTCGGTAGAGACAAGGACGTAAACGGAGTCTTACATAGAAGATTGATTGACAGATATCAGGTCAAGGAGGAGTGGGATAAATTGAAAAATTTCGTGCTAGACCATGCATGTTTTCGTGATTACGATCTAAGGACTTTTTGGAGGCGTATTTGGACACTGGATGACCCCGATTTGATCAGGTATGAGCGATTTCCGAACCTTTCCATCCTCGCAAGAATAGGGATGCTTCTTCCCACATCTTCAGTTGATGCAGAAAGGGAGTTCAGTGCCATGAATCGACTTAAAAATAAGCTACGTAATCGTATGTCAAATGATCGGCTTGATTCTCTCATGTTTATTCACCTCAATGGTCCTAGTATTGATGATTTCGATGGATTGCCAGCGATTGAGCATTGGAAAGCGACAAAAGATAGAAGGACGGGTGGTAGATCTTAAAGAGCTGAGTTAGCAGACTGCTTTACGCTTTCAATCATGAAGTTTATGTAATTTGATATATATTAATAAAGAGCCGGTAAAATTTGTAGCAAAGGGCGAAAGCTGTCAATTTTGGAAGTTGCCGCCTGCTGTAAAAATTCCTTAT